>VDFB02324028.1:47500-57709 GCA_007258455.2 Sequoia sempervirens | reverse complement strand
GTATTTAATTAAAATAAATTGATATATCTCATATATAAATAACCTCGGGGTAGTGTTTATTAAGGAGTTAAATGAATCTTTTGAATAAATAGTTTATTTAAGTTTACATAGTTAATAATTATATTGATAGTTAACCCTCTTGAGTAATTAATTGTTATTGAACTTTGTAAAAGTTAAGAAAAAATTTCTCAATATGTAGGGAAATTTAGTTGGACCCTTTCCAGTTATTACAAAGTTGAAATTATACTTGACTTAATAATGATAAAGTTAAAGAAGCTAATTGATTCTAGATTTAACCTTATAACTGATCAAGTAACTAGATTTATCTCCATAAAATATTTTAATTAGATAGTTGTTGGTAAAATAAGCATTTAATTACTGTAGACAATGAGTTGTCTACTTAATTAAGTGAATTGGTTTATTTTCTCTATAGATAGGTGAATTGAGTAATTAATTAAGTAAATTGATTTATTTCACATATAGGTAATTGACGGTTAGGAGATTGTAAATATCGAATGAGGGTAAAATACTAGGGATTGATTATGTAATTTAAATGATTGAGGTTAATTGATATAGTTAATTAGATAAGGTTGGGTGGAAATAATGTAAATATATCTAAATTAATTACTACATCCTTATGTTAGGGGATTGACTAGATTTATATATGTCTCTTGTAATGTTAATTTAAAATTTAGTTTTGTGAGCATTACTATGATATGGATTATTTGATTGAGTGATTTTTGAATTAATTGATCATGGGGATAAGGGAAAAAGGTTTATCTAAAACTTTGAATAAGAGACAAATGAATTCTAATAGGCAATGTATAAGTATCTAATCTAAAACACTTATTCATGTAAGGGTTCAGATAATTATTGAGTATTTAATTGACAATATAGATAAAAGATTTTTAATTGGATGGATATTATTAAATGAAGAATTAAGTATGATAAGATATTGAATTAAAGTATTTAGAGAAGTATGAGTATAGTAATGATAAGGTTTTATGTACATGTCAAAAATAATAACAATAAGGTTTTATATGTATAAAGAGGAAATTATTTAGATATGTTTATAAGGTATGAGGTTGAGATTTAAAAGTAAGGTGTTAAAATATTTTATTTATCAAAGATAAAATTTAATATTTTAATATGTCCAAATGAGAATAGGGTCTTTGGGTAAATAATGTTCATAATAATTTTAGTTACTCTTGTCATGAATGATATTTTGTAATAATTATTAAATGAGGGAATGTAAATAGGAAGAAATATTTATTTATATAATTGATGAATGTATAAAGATTGATGAAGAATAGAATCTAGTGTATTTTTGTGTTAAGAATTCTAAGTGAGAGGGACTAGTGACCGTATTATGAATAGAATATTACGTTGACCCTATTGAGTCTATTGATGTAGCCCTTCTTGCATCTAAACAATGTTAGGATAGTAGCGATAAGTATAGATTGGCTACATCTAGTGTCTTATATTATTTTTGTAAATATATGTTGATATTAAGTTAGTTGTAAGTTAAATGTGATGATTTGATTTAATGATTAATTGCAAAATAATAAATTAGAGTTTTATATTAGATATGTTGTAATCACATAATAGATTTATGCCTTGCTTGATCACATGTTCTCATTTATTATCTTTGTGCAACTTTGAGTATTGTATTGTGCAAATGCACTTGACATTTATATTGAGTAAAAGTATAATCCAACCAACGGTGTTAGAGGATGAGTACTGGGTGTATTTGGTTATGTTAAACCGTTTAATCCATAGGGGTGAGAGTTCTGGTGTGCTTGCCTAGTTTGTCATTGTCAATTATTTCCAAATCATTACACGAGTTATAAATTAAGTGTGAGAAGTTTATCTTGATTATCTTATTTTATTGATTTCTCTTACTAATTTAGTTATTTTGTTGCTAATTATTGAGTGGAAATAATGCCTATTTCTTGATTGATGTGTAAACTCGCTATGAAATTAGTTATTAGAATAATTGTTGATATATATAATTATGAATCATTGTGTTAAGTGACCATTAAGTGAAATATGTGGAAATAATGTTTTTGTGATTGTATTGCTTGATTGATTACTTGCATTAAATATGGTGTTGATTAGTGAAATCAAGATGATTTTGGGTTATTGTTTAAAGTGGGACTCATTTGTGCGAAGTTGTTATGGTAGTCTTCCAAAGGTTTAGGAGGGAGTATTTTGTATGTATGATTCTTATGATGGTTTTACTTTGGAAATGGTTTGGAAAATTTTAGTGTTTTGTGTTTTATGCAAGATGGTCAATTCCTTGCACCGTGGTTAGATTCTTGTGATTTGAATAAGTGTGCAAGAAGGTCAATGCCTTGCACTGTGTATAGAATTCTTGTGATTGTGATATGTGTGCAAGATGGTTCATGCCTTGCACTATATTTGGATTCATGTGAATTTGATGAGTATTCAAGATGGTAGATGCCTTGCTTGTTTGTAGGGTTTACTAGTTGCAAGTAGGGGAAGTGGCTCTTAATGGGGGTCGGAACCCAAAGTGGTTGTCCAAGATTACCTATTGGTAGTTTCTTAATGGAGTGATATCATTAATAATGAATTAGGGGGTTGGGTATTTTTCATATTAAACAAGATAATGGTATGCCTCACTCATGGCTCAAGTGCTCGTTTAGGCTTGAGATGAGATGAGAAGGCCTAGAATGACAAGATCAATTGTCTTGTGCTCATGAAAGGTAAGTTGATTCCACATGAGTTTGTATGGGGCCCGAGGATCGGTAGAGGCTACCAGGATAACCCAAGATGGGGGCTGAGGCCTAGGAATATTTACCAAGATAACCCATAGAAAGCTATGTGATGAAGCCTCCTCCCTATTGCTTCCCAGTCCTAACATTCCCAGGAGTTGTCTTTTCTTCTACTTTGTTGTGGGGTGCATGTGGGCTCAGAATCAATGTTATAAGAAAATATTTGTAATGTATGATATTGTGTTGTTGGGTGTGTTGGAGTCTCATGTGTGTACCCCTTGACATGTTGTCTTCATTTGTTTGTTTTAGTGGGACCTTATATTTATCTCTAGCACGGGGGTGGACCTTAGGGTTCCACATGGTTGAGTAGGTTGGTGCTTTTTCCTCCATTGGGACACTTTATTTTGCTTGTTCCTATGGAGGTTAGACCTTGTGTAGTAGATTCAGATCCATATTTCAGGTTCAGGGGGACATTCCTTTATGCTTGTACTCCCAGACACGTATATCAAATGTACTATTTATTGTAATATTGATGTATTCTTCCCAATTGTATTAGGGGAAGCAATGGCAAACAATGCCAATGACCTCTCATATAAATGGAATTTGTATATGTACTTGTTAGTTCTATATATATGATCTTTAATGATTATTTATTTATTGACATGTTTATGGAGATGTATTGTTAAAACCATTTTAATGTGATGGTTTAGAATGAACTCTTGATTGTTAGTTAAATTATGGCTAGTAGATTATGGTTCTTGATAATAGATGTGTTAGTAAAAGTAGTCATGGAACCTTAGATGACTTAGGTTAGATTATATGAATTATGTTATGGAGTTCAACATTGTTTTCCTATTTAATAAAAAGTATTTCATTATTATTTATGCATGTTTGTATTTGTCTTACAGGGTTCCTTAGCGTTACACATTTATACATACATATATATATATATGACATCCAAAAAAATTCATGCAGCTAGCAATTCACCACCACTAAGAAGGAATTCAACATGAAGTAAACTTCAACGCTAGCAATTCACAAATTTTTTGGAAATATATATTAAAAATATTGGTGAATTTTATGGTGGTAGATTTTCCATCGGTGAATTTTACTTGGCAGTGAATTTTCCTTCAGTGAATTGTTGGAGATGAATTTTCCTAGAGCCTATATATATATATTACAGTCAATATGATTATTATGTGAATGTCATTTTGATCATATTAATTTATATATTGAATGTATACATACTTGATTAACATGGGATATATATATATTAGTATATATATACATATACATATATATATATATATATATGTGATATAGCATTAATGCTATTTATTGACATATATATATGTATATGTACATATATAAATTTATATATGCATGGTATTAAACAGAGGCCAAATTGTATATATATATTATTCAAGTATTATAGGCCGAATAATACATATGGTGATATAAGATAAAGGTCAATTTAAATACAAAAGTAATATGCAGCAATAAAGGCTAATATGGAAGTAAACTATAGTCGATGCTATATGGAAATAAATCTTTACTGTTAAGCAGTGATTTATCCCAAACTTAGAAAGCTTATATCTATGATGTAAAGCGATGGAATATAAAGCCAACTTCATAAAGTATTATGAATGCATGATAATAGGAAAGCAAACAACAAGGCATGAATTGGTCAAAGCACCATTTATACGCTATTACTATGAAGCGACTGAATTTTCCTCTGTTGCTCAACAAAGCTATGACCAAGTTGACATAGTATAAGTGTTGCCTGTAATAGAAGACTATTTCAAGAGAGTTAAACCATGCCAAAGGGATAGGGAGGATGGATGCAACATGGTGCCAATGTATGAAAGCTCTATTTTTTGTAGAAGTCCTTTTTAGATGCAAGTCGATTGTCCTCTTTGAACATGTGTAGATTTGAATTGGTCTTAAGTTGTTGTCAAGCCATAGAGGTCGATCTGTAGGTTAATATGTTGAGTTTACACTTAGATTGCTGCCACCTTTTTGTTGTATGTTGTGAGTCAACCTGCATGATGAAAGGTTTTGATTGGCATGCCTTTCCTGTAGGTAGCAATATCTCATTTCTCTGTATAAATAGATGGGATAGCTTCCTTATTTGAAACAAATTCTTCTAAAAACTTATTCTGCTACAATTATTTTGAGAGCTATATATTCTAAGAGCTGGGAGTTATTGTGTGAGAGTTGTGAATTTCTTTGAGTGGATATTGTTATCTTGTGAGAGAATTAATAGTGAAGGATTGCTTTGAGAGGACTAAGTGAAGTCAGTAAGCTGATGTTGGAAGGTTGTGCATCAAGTCAGTCAATTGGATTAAGTGTATTACAGGCATGAGGATCTAGTCTTCTCTTATTTGTATTTATTTATGAAAGATTAAGATTTGAATGCTTTATTTGATCTGCTTGAGATTACTTGCATTAGGGAAACATAATATTTTCTTTGGAAAGGGAAAAGTTGTTTTATGCTTTTCTATAAAAGTTCTTGTATTTACTCCATAATAGGAGGGGTTGTTTGTCATAAGTATAAATATACTAGATATGATTAAGCAAGGATAACTTAAGGGTTATTCATAACTAAGCTATTTGATTGAATTAGATAGCTTATAAGTTACACCTAGGGTTTGATTATCCGTTGAAGGGAGAGTACAACTTGAATTTATGCTTTGTGGGTAGAAATACCATTAAGTTGTGGGAAAAGGGAATAGGTTGTCTCGAAGGTTAAAGACTACCCATTGCATGAAAAACCTATGCATAGACTATAATGGCCTTAAGTCAAATTGAGCTTGAGTAGTGTATGTGAGTAGGATGACTATCACTCGAAGTATTGGGTGAGAACACTTTGGCCAAAGTAGTGTGATTGTCTTTGGCTCCACTATCAATTCACCATGATCTATTTCTATGCATGCTAGTCCTAGATTGTGGGTTTACAAGTTCTAGTCATGTAGGACACAACACTAAGCTCAGATTGGTTGTCGTTATGAGGTTAATCTACTAATCTCTTCATCAAAGGGTAGGGCCATTTATCGAATGATAGATGTGTGAGGGACTGCATATGAGTTTGTGATTGGTGGAAAATCTCTTGAGTGATGCTTCTCCTCCTTAGCAGGTGACAAAAGACCAAGATTTGAAAGGAGGTTCTTGGATTATCTATATCTATTACTTTGAAGTTTGGTTGAGCTATGTATGTACTTTGTACAGATTCTTGGAAATATTGTATTATGTGGAATATTATATTGGAATGGAATCAATGCTGATTATTGTTATGACATCTATGTTCATTTTTTCTCCATAAATAAAAGAAAAAATTTATGGCAATGGTTAAGTTACATAGTTTGTTTCCTTGCAAAGTGAAAACTTAGGAAAAATTACTTCAGTGAACGATTGACATGTTACATGTGGTATCAGAGCTACCAGATTTAGCTCCAAAACCTATGAGCTCATCATACTTTTTTTCCAACTTTATCTAATGTTTGGAAATTCATGTTCCAGGTTGGTGCATCTTTGGTAAACTACAAGAAAGTTTGTAATTAGGAATGAGTGCTACTTGAAGGCCAAGAATGAAAGAGAGGCCATTGTTCAAACAATTGAGGGTACCAACTATGACAATGCCATATGGTTAAGTAACACTGAAACCTTCAATCACACACTTTCTTGAATTAGTGATGTAAAGAGAAAGATGAAGATGGAGGCTAAGTACAACTATTTACCTTTTTTCTCACCAAAGAAGCCTAAGTCTTTATCACTTTCAAGTGATATTCCCTCATAAGGGAGTGTCAGTCTAACATTTATCTTTAGGGACCCTAGAGTTCTTCTGATGGAAGAAGTAATTGTAATTTCCTTGAGTAATGAATCAGGGGGTTATGGGTTATGTACCTCACAACTATGTATCGGATGATAAATCTGAAGGTTACTTTCCATTATGGGATAGATATGAACAAATGAGAGGAACAATCTCAATCTATAGGGTATACCCCATTGAGTTACGTGTCTAAGAGTGAATCTAAGGGATCATACTCTCTACTTGACTATCTAAATAGTCACTATATGTAATTAAAAGGATATTGAAATCCTTGTGAATTAATAAAATTGTGTGTTTATCAAAAAGCTTGTGCTTACATCTTATGTGGAATTCCTTATGTGTGACTTAATGCTCACTTAAATGTTTTCCATAAGATAATGATAACGCATTATTAAATCTAATATGGATGAACCTTCTGGGACAATTCATTCTTGCAAAGATGGTGAGAACATGAACCAATCTTTGTGGAAGCCAAGAAGTTGGGCAAGGACTAGTAGGAGTTGAAGCTAGACTAGATCAAATCTTGACAAGGTTGGGAAACCTAGAGCAATAAATAAGGGTAAATGATAGAGTAGAGAAGGAAGTTCCAAACAATGAGAACAAGGGAGAAAACTCTTCTCACGAACATGATCAAACCCATGATTATGAGAGAGAGAAATCACCTTCTCTATCTGAGAAAAGTAATATGAAGCATATGGCTTTTGAACTCTCCAGAGATATGAAGAAAATAACCCTACCTAAGTTTGAAGGAAGCTCCAACAGAGATGAAGTTGAGGCTTGGTTAGTCCAAATGGAGAAATATTTTAAGATTTGAAATTATACTAAGGTCACCAAAGCAGCATGGGGAGCATATCAGTTAGTAGGAGAAGCATCTAACTAGTGGATGAATAAAAAATGGAACTCAATCTTAACTCATTGAAACTAACATGGAACAAATTTGTTGAAATTTTCCATAAAATATGGTTACCCCAACTCTATTTTGACCAAAAACTCACATATTTTCAAAACCTGAGACAAGGTGAGATGATGGTTAATGAATTTTGGGAGAACTTTACCCATCTGCTATGTTATGTTCCTATGTATCAACGCTTTCATATAAGAAAGTTCATCATGGGGCTTAGTAATCAGATCAAGGGATAGGTAGATGTTCACGATCTAGCTACTATGGATATTGTGTATGAGAAAGTGGTTAAACAAGAGTAGAAGCTCAAAGCTATCTCCATCTTCTAGGAAAATAGAAACCATAAGAAGATTGCGGGAGCTCAAGACAAACCAACTCCAAGGAAGGTTGAAGTTGTGCAAAATGTGCCAAAGCAAGGAGAAAAAGGATTTTGTAATAGTGGGAAGGAGTCAAGAAGGGAACGTAGGAGGTATGGTTCCAATGATGGGAATACCAACAATGTTGGTGGAAATATTAATAAATTTGGAGAACCTGCGAGGAAGAAAGGACCAACTACTGGATGTTTCACTTGTGGAGGAGACCACTATGCCATTCAATGTCCTAATAAGGATTTTGGGTCACAATCTTATGGTAATCCACTTCCTACCCAACAAGCAATGTTCTAGCAACAGATTCATGTTGCTGTGGATGATCGCCAAGTGGAGTATCAAGAGGCTCCAATAGAGACTCTAGGTATTTTGTTTGGTTTACCCATTTATATATTTATAGATACTGGGAAAACTAAAAAAATTATTTCACCTAGAGTAGCTTTAAAGCAAATATCTAGAAAAGTTAGTTACATGGAAAATTCTTAAGTTGTAGAATATGCAAACCAGACGAGCAACGATGGAACAATGTTTGTTCAAAGATAGGATAGAGGTACCTTTTTTTTCTATAGAAGTGAACCTATATATTGCACCTTTAGGATCCTATGATGTTACCCTAGGTATGAACTAGTTATGGAGACATAGGGTCAAGGTAGATTGCCATGCCAAAAAAGTAGAATGTTTAGATGATCTTGGTAATCAAGTCATGTTACAAGGGATACATAGGGAGGTCAAGATTTGTTAAATATCTACAATGTACTATTTAAGGGCTAAGAAGAAAGGATGCAAACTCTTTGTTGTCAAGATGGAAAAACTAGAAGAGTATAAGGGATCAAATTACAAGAGAATCTTGATAACTTTGGATCACAAAACTTCCAAGAGATGGAAGATGGTGAAATAGAAGAAACTAGAATATCGGATATGGAGAGGTATCCTATATTGAGAAAGTTTTCGGATGTATTTCTAGATGAATTACCTGGGTTATCACCAAATATAATATTTGATTTCTCAATTGATATAGTTCCAAGATCTAAACCTGTTTCCAAGGTACCTTATAGAATGATGACAACTGAACTAATGGAGCTTAAGGCACAATTGGATGAATAGTTTTCTGAAGGGTTGATAAGACCAAGTGTATCACCTTGGGGAGCACTAGTAATCTTTGTGAAAAATAAGGATGGTACTTTGTGTTTGTGCATAGATTATCGCATGCTTAACAAATCTATAGTAAAGAATAAGTATCAATTGCCTTGCACTGATGATCTATTTGATCAAATGAGGGGAGTTTTTTATTTTCTAAGATTGATTTAAGATCTAGATACAATTAATTAAGAATTAAAGATGAAGATATCTTTAAGACAACATTCAAAATCAAATATGGACATTATGAGTTTACAGTTCTACCCTTTGGGTTAAAAAATGCACCTGCAACATTTATGAACCTTATGAATAATTTATTTAGGGATTGTGTAGATAAATTTTTCTTGGTTTTCCTAGATGATATTTTAATTTACTCAAGGAATGAGGAGGAACATTGTATGCATTTAGAGATGGTTCTACAACAACTTAGAGAACATAAGTTGTATGGAAAAATCTCTAAGTGTACCTTCTTTCAAAAGAGAGTACATTATGATCATGGACATGTGATCTTAGTAGAAGGTATTTTAGTTGATCCAACTAAGATTAAGGTAGTGCTAGAATGGCCAGTGCCAAGAATGTATCTGAGGTAAGGATTTTTATGGGTTTGGTGCGATACTATAGAAAGTTTGTTGCAAACTTCTCCAAGATAGCCTTTTCGATTACTTCTATGCAGAAGAAAGGGAAGAAGTTTGAGTGGACATATAAGTGTCAAGTAGCCTTTAACCTACTCAAAGAAAAGTTGACAACTACACTAATTTTGACACCCTATGATCAAAATTATGCATCACATGATTTAGAGTTAGTAGTCATGGTTCACGCATTACAAATGTGGAGGCATTACTTGTTAGGGAAACCCTTTGAGATGAAAATTGATCATAGATTGAAGTAATTATTTACTCAACCAAATCCAAATGCAAGATAAAGAATGTGGTTGGAGTTAATAGTTAATTATGACTTCAATATCAATTATATTAAAGGGAAAGAAAATCGAGTTGTCGATGCCTTGAGCCAAAGACGTCATATTGCCTCGATAATGACAATTCAAAATGACTTTAAAGGTCAAGTATTGCAAAAATGCAAATAGGATGAGTACTATATGCAAGTTAAGCAAGCACTCACAAGCAATCAGCATGATGCTAGGTATGAAGGTTTTCATTTTGAACCCAATGGATTACTTAGGTATAAGGGGAGAATGTATGTACCTAACTCAGAAGAGTTGAGAAACTTGGTATGGAAAGA
>VDFB02324028.1:0-42500 GCA_007258455.2 Sequoia sempervirens | reverse complement strand
TAGGGACCCTAGATTTCTTCCATTGGCAGAAGTAATTATAATTTCCTCGGGTAATGAATCAAAGGGTTATGTACCATGCAACTATGTATCGAATGGTAAATTTGAAGGTTACTTTCCATTCTAGGATAGATATGAACAAATGAAAGACGAACAATGTCAATTTGTAGGATGTACCCCATTGAGTTACGTGTCTGAGAGTGAATCTAAGGGATACTCTTCACTCGACTATCTAAATATTCACTCCATGTAATTAAAGGGATATTGAAATCCTTGTGAATTAATAAAATTGTGTTTATCAAAAACCTTGTGCTTACATCTTATGTGGAACTCCTTATGTGCGACTTAATGCTCACTTAAATTTTTTCCATAAGATAATGATAACAAATGATTAAATCTAATATGGATGAACCTTTAGGTATAATCCGTTCTTGTAAAGATGGTGAGAACACGAACCAATCATGACAAAAGCCAAGAAGTTGGGCAAGGACCAGTAGGAGTTGAAGCTAGACTAGATCAAATCTTGACAAGGTTGGGAAATGTAGAGCAAGAAATAAGGGTAAAGGATAGAGTAGAGAAGGAAGTTACAAACATTGAGAATGAGAGAGAAAACTCTTCTCACAAACATGATCAAACCCATGATTATGAGGGGGGAATTTGATTGAACTATATAGCTTATATGTTACACCTAGGGTTTGATTATCCATTGAAGGGAGGGTAAATTGTATTTATGCTTTGTGGGTAGAAATACCATTAAGTTGTGGGAAAATGGAATAGGTTGTCTCTAGGGTTAAAGACTACCCATTGAAGGAAAAACCTATGCATAGATTATAATGGCCTTAAGTCAAAACGAGCTTGAGTAGTGTATGTGAGTAGGATGACTATCACTTGAAGTACTAGGTGAGAAAATTTTGGGAAAAGTAGTGTGATTGCCTTTGGTTCCACTGTCAATTCACTGTGATCCATTTATATGTATGCTAGTAATAGATTGTGGGTTTACAAGTTCTAGTCATGTAGGACACAACACTAAGCTCATATTGGTTGTCGTTATGAGGTTACTCCACCAATCTCTTCGTCGAAGGGTAGGGCCATCTATCAAATGATAGATGTGGGAGGGACCGCATATGAGTCCATGGTTGGAGGAAAAGCACCTGAGTGATGCTTCTCCTCCTTAGCAGGTGATAGAAGACCAAGATTTGAAAGGAGGTTCCTGGACTATCTATATCTATTGCTTTGAAGCTTGGTTGAGCTATGTGTTGAACATGAAAACTGAGAGGGGGGTGAATCAATTGTCACAAAATTAAAAGCTTTAACCATATACCAAAACTAGATCCAAATACTGCATGAAGGATTCATGAATAAATGCAAAACTAAAAGTCATCACATAAACACAATAACACCAGATTTATGTGGAAACCCCAAAGAAGGAAAAACCATGTTGAGGATTAACTCACACTATAGAGAATATCAAAACCAATTACAAAAAGGCTCATTTCCTGAAATAAGGACTCACTGTCCATAGGGCTATAACCCAAAGGGCTCACTGCCATAGAGATACAAAGAATATGGCTCACTACCAGATTACAAAATTTATGGCTTACCACCAAAAGTGAATTGATGAATTACACCTTTTCTTGTGCTAAATTTAGTTCTAGATGAAGTTCTGTAAAGATAGTACTGCATATCAGAAGTCGCTCAATACTTCTGATATGATCACACACTTTTTGTCTTCGCCTGATTCGCTTATTCTGATATGTTGCACGACACACTTTTTGGTCTCTATGTCCTTGCATAACCTCGCATCTCCTTTCTTTTCTGGAGAGACATATATGTATATATATGTGTGTATCTTACACATCAATTAGGTCAGCCAAAATATCCATAAAGTATTGCACACACTAAGTTTGCCAAGATCTTCAAATATCTGACTCATTGTTTTTCACACGGTAGGAACCAAACCTAAAACCAACATATCATACCACACATAGCGGTCATCTTCAATGTGAAATAAATTTTAGTAAATGATTCATATATTCAGTTCTATGTTGACATCAATGACAACCATTTGATGCAACCTTCAACCTCCAACACTATGTATGTACTTTGTACACATTCTTGGAAATATTGTATTATGTGGAATATTATATTGGAATGGAATCAATGTTTATTGTTGTTATGAAATCTATGCTCATTTGTTCTCCATAAATAAAAGAAAAAATTTATGGCAATGGTTAAGTTACATAGTTTATTTACTTGCAAAGTGAAAACTTATGAAAAATTACTTTAGTGAACAGTTGACATGTTACACAAAATTTGAGGATGTATGCCCAGGAAGGGACATTTGGACCATTTTTACTTTGTTTCATAAAGCTCTTGGAAGTTGTGTATGTATTCATGAATCTCTATCTTTATGGAAATTGTATATGAAAAAATAGTCATTACATGGGATTATGTAATATGAAATTGTTACTTGGGATTATGTAATGTTTCTTTATAAATGCAATGGGAATTTTAAATGGGATTATCTTGAATGTGCATCTTGTTATTCGAATAGAAAGGAAAAAAAATATTCTTATAATTTGGTAAACATAAGTTGTTCACATGTGGGTTAAAACATAGGTAAAATCAAAGGGAAAAACACTAGGCTTGTTACAAGAAGGCCAATTGTTTAACATTAGCATAATTATAAAAGTCTATTATTGAAGCTCATAGGTAGACCTAGAAAAAAGGTCAAGGAATCAATGAAATTTCTGGACTAACATGGTATGAATAGCCATGAGGCTTACACATGTTCATGACTTAATGTCACGGCTCCATTATAAAGAATATGATAACACAGTGGTTGCAATGTCCATTTGCAATATATGTAATTATATTAACTTAGTGTCACATTTTTCTCATAGATAATGTTATAATATTAATATATTGACTTATAAGATTTACGTGACATAGGTAAGTTTTATCGGCCTCATGCCAAATGTAGAATAATTATTAAGAAAAATAGTTATTATGGGTCTTCAAGACAAAGGTTGACACATGCAAAACCCTAAATGATTATGAAATGTGCTCTAATATAATATTTAAAATTTAAATAGAAACATTTCATGACTTGGAGAGATTTCCAATAATCCTTCATATACATTTCATAGGAAGTTCATAATGAAAAAAATTCTATTAAGGTTGTGAAGTCAAAGCACAATCTACTAACTCCACAAACTATTTGTCAATGTTTTTTTAAATCCATCTTGACTCCTCCTCCCTTTTTTTCATTTCCCTTGTGTTTTCTTACTTTCTTTCCCTTAATCCTCCCCATTCCCACCTTTTTCTCCTTATTTTATTGCATGACCTATACATCTCTACCCTCTCAAGTTTTCATCTCCATGATACATGCTTTCTTTACTTCCACTTCATAAGAAGTAAAATCTTCTACCTCCCTTAACTTGCCAATTCCCATCATTTGACATTTGTATGCCTCTACATTAAATTTTAAGTACTGAACATTAATTTCTAATTCCCCAAGCTAGCATTTTATTTCAATTCCTTGTTTACATTATAACCATATATATGTTGATTTAATATATATTCCTATACACACATACATATGTATGTATTACATTAGTCATAAAAATACTAAGAGGGGGGTGAATCAGTATTTAACACTTTTTAATTTAAACCACCACATTCATAATATAGTGGAAAAATAATCAATTTCAATGCAAGTAATGAACACATCCACACAATAGAACACACATATTTACATGGAGACCCAAAAGAGAAAAACCACGGTGAGAAAAGATGCTTGGAACTACTACCCAAATCCAACCTCACAAAATAGTATAGAGCTTACAATAATTTTGTAGGCACCAACCCATAGGAATTACAACCCTAAAGGGAGAAACCAATCCCCTCAAAATTTGATTTGCAAGCACCAACCTACAAGAGACACTAATCCCCTCAGATTTAGATTCAACACAACCACTAAGTACCAACTTCGATTAAGAGGCTTAAGCCTCACATTAGAAAAATAATATAGATCTGCTTCTAAACAACTCGCTTTGAATTAATAGGCAAACACATACTCTATCCATGTGAATATGATATTTCAATATCGCTCAACACACTTAACTTCTCTTCTCATTTCACACACTATCTACTCGCACATTTCATGTACACACTCACATTCATTGTTTTCATGAAATCATCAACAATATATATCCAATACATCATGTTAACAACATCATGTTGGCCTAGAACCTTTTAATATCATCCTCAATTAGCCATGTCGACCAAGGATAAGCCTTAATTCAAAATGATATAAAACGTGTAGTTAGCTCGACCCCAAATCAAATGCATTATCACAGGTGTAAGATGATGGCATGTGCTTCCTACCATGATCTTAACTAGTCTTATTTTACTTTCACATGTTTCCTCCACCTAGTGCATGCTTCCCTTTTCTAGTGCAAGCTTTCAACCATATTTCATAGTTATTCAATAATTACAGTCTTCACTCTATCATTTCTAGATGCTTCATTTGAGACCTAATTATTATGGAACTTGAAACTAAATTATATATTGATTATTTTTACTTGTCTTCCACACCAAAATAAATAATTATGAACAACAATAGAATATGGTACCAAAAACTATGACAGTTCAATGTAATGGTTATTCTGCTTTTGAGTAGCTAGCCTTGGAATAGTACAACAAACTTTTCCATACTTCTGCAAAATTAGTATTCATAAAGGAACCACCAAGTCAATATGTACGGGAAGACTTCCCATATTTCCCTTTTTCAATAATAATGACATTAACATTTACAACATTTGTAAGTGACATTCTATTTTGACATATATTTGACATCAATGACAATACTATGTTCAACATGTATATATGCAATCATATATCTTATATATCTAGTTTATATACATATACAATTATATTCATATAATCATATATAAAGACCATCTGCACTTACTATTTTTAAAAGTATTCACAGGTAAGCCATACAAAATTTTGGCATACACCCGATATGACAATTACAAAGTAAGTCTCTTGGTAATTTGAACAAATATTTACAATAAAAAATACACTTTCAATGCACTTAAGAAATGTAGACTTAAGAAATTGATTCAATACTTAAATTTCAGTAAGACAAAAATTAAACTACATTACAATCACAAAAAACAACTATTAATGCATGTGTGTGTGTGTGTTCTCAAATCCCTGATGACCATAGTTGTTCTTCTTGAATATTCTTCCCTCTCTCTAGTGATATTTTATCTCTCATCCTTGGAGTGGAAAAAACTATCATTTATTCACCTCATTAAACTGAGAGAGTAGTTAGTCTAATGTCAAAGGAATTTCAATATATACATATTAACATAAGTCACATAAAACATAAATCTTGATATTCTATTTTCATTACTACAAACATGAAATGCATAATTTCATCATTTCATATTATATCTACTTGATATAAATGATTAATAAACATACCATTAATTATTCATAATTCATGTTTTCAAATTCAAAATTGAAATGCACAACCAAAATAACATAGTTTAAAGGGTTATGAAAATTTTGATGTAACACCATATTAATTTTCTCTCCAATCGTCAAGCTTAGGAGGTGTTGCCCTCATTTTCAGCATGTCAAATTTTAAAAAATTTGCATCAAAGTCTCTTGTTGGGTCTCTCCTAAGCATAAATGCACCATGTATTTTTAGTATCTAGGTCAATTTTCCAATCAAAATTGTCATATAATGACCAATGTTTCAAGTCCTTTGCACTATTTTCTTTATCTGCAATTAGTCTTAACTTCTCTCAATCTTAGTATTCAATTTATTTATACAAGCTACTTGTGTCAAATTTGGATATCTAATACCAACATGAAAGAAATTTTATCATCATTCCGGTTCAAACCTAGGAGAATTCATGCAAATTGAAAAGTGTTATGAAAATAATTACATCTCAAAATACATGAGAGAGAATGCAAAATATTTTTATGAGGATGTTCTTGATGTTATTTTTTTCTAATGTGACAAGTTTTTAGACCAAAACACCTTTCAGTTTGTGAGATATTAAAAGTTTGAGTTTTCAAAACCAATTTGTGGAAACAATTCAATCAAGGGTTTTATAAATTTTGGAGAAAAATGTCTTAATGAGGATTTTCATGATTGCACTATTGGTGATGTGGCAAGTTTTTTGGTGAAAAATACTAAGCCAATTAAAAGTTACAATAGTTTCCTCTTTTAGTCAATTCACAATTTTGAAGGATGAGTTTTATAAGTTTTTCCACATGTGAACTAGATATTTTAATTACGTTGGTACAAACTAAAAATCTCAAAATTTGATTTTACACAAGAGTTCAAAGTTAATACCTAATAATGAAGCTATCGACATATAGCTACGAAAATTTCATGCACTATAGTGGAAAGGTTTTAAAATTACTTATTTTTAAAATACAATAACTAGAAATCACACCTTGGTTTGCAATGGGTATGCCAAGAAGTGTGGAAGGTCAATTAGGAAAAAAAGGGTCTATTTTTTGCATACATTTACACAATATGTGAGGTCAATTGGTAGGCCATTTATGAAATAATGTTGTTTATGCAACAAAGGTCTCAATGGAGAAGTGATAGTTTCAAATCAAGTATGCATCCACTTATAGGGATCTAGACATGACTAAAATAAAACCTCTAAATCAGGAAGTTAATCAAGCTTGAGAGTCATGTTATGTTTGCAATAGGGAGAGAGAGAGAGGGAGAGAGATAGGGGGAAGAACGAGAGAGAGAGGGGGTAAGGAGATATAGATATAAATAGAGATTGATATGTATATGTATATGGAAAGGAGAGGGGAATTGAGAGAAAGAGAGGGAGAGATAAAGAGAGGACAGAGGGATATACAAAGATGGAAGAGATACATATATATAGATGGAGAGAGAGGGAAAGAATGAGAGAGTGAGAGATAGAAAGATAATTATAAAGATAGGAAGTGATATATAGAGAGAAGTAGAGAGAGGGGGAGATATATGGGTAGAAAGAAATAGAGAGATAACAAGATTGATATAGAGGGAGAGATGGAAGAATAAATATGAAGAGATAGAGATAGAGAGGATAATAGATTTATAGATATAGAGGTCTAGGAAGAGGGAAAGGGGAGAGAGGGAGAGAGATGTATGAATAGAGAGAGGGATACATTCCTATAGATAGAGTGGGAGAAAGGAAGATAGAGTGAGAGAGGAAGGATACAAATAAATAGAGAGATAGAGAGAGGTAGAGGAAAAGATAAAGAAAGAGATATATATATATATATACAAAGAGATAGTGAGGAAGAGATATAGAGATATAGAGGGAGAGAGATATATAGATGACGCGATATAGTGATAGATATATAAGAAAATATAGAGAGAGGGGGAGAGGGAGAGAGAGATAGAGAAAAAAATAGAAAGTAGAGGTAGAAAAATAGATATGGAGAAAGGGAGAGATAAATAGGAGGAGATAGAGAGAGGGGGAGATGGAGATATATGGGAAGAGAAAGAGAGAGAGATGGAGATATATGGGAAGAGAAAGAGCGAGAGAGATGGAGATATATGGGAAGAGAAAGGAAGATAGAGGTAGAGATAAAGAGATAGATAGGGGAATCTAGTGGTTGATAGAGGGAAAGATGAGAGAAATAGAGAGAGGAGAGAGAAGTAGAGAGATATAGAAAGAGGGAGTGATAGGTAGAGAGGGAGATAGAGGAAGCGACAACGATAGAAAGAGGGAGAGACAGGAAAATAGAGATAGAGGGGGAAAAATTAAGAGATAAATGAGATGTTAGAGACAATTAATAGCGAGAGGGAGTGAGATACAGAGAGGGGGAGAGATAGAGATAGAGACAGGGATGGAGAAATAGGGAGTGTGAGTGTGAGTGAAAGATATAGAGATATAGATAGGGAGGGGGAAGAAGGAGAGTTTGTGTGTGTGTTATTGAGTGATGGATATCTATGGAGATATATAGAGATGGAGAGAGATATATATAAATAGATTGAGAGGGAGAGAGAGAGTGAGAGAAATAGAGAGGATAGAGAAGTAGATAGATAAAAAGAGGAAGTGATAGAGAGAGGGATAGATAGGGATAAAAAGATGGAGAGATAGTGAGACACATATATTGGGAAAGATAGGGGGAAGAGAGAGATGCAAGAAGAGGTAAGGAGATAGAGATAAGGGAGAGAGATGGAGATGAAGATAGGGATTAGTATATAGAGAGGGAGAGAGGGAGAGATGGAAGGAGAGAAGAAGAGGGAGAGGGAGAAATAGAGATAGAAAAAGGGAGAGACAAAAAGAGAAAATGAGAGAGGGGGGATGGAGGGATATAAAAATAAAAATAGGAAGTGATATAGAGAGAGGTAGAGGGAGATAAAGAGGGAGAGAGAAGGAGAGAGGGGGGGGAGAAAAATAGGGATAGAAAAAGAGAGTAAGGGAGGGAGAGAGAGAGAAATAAAAGGGAAGAAAAACATAGAGATAAATAGGGGATAGAGAGGAAGAGAGAGATTGAGAGATAGTGAGAAACATAGAGATAGAGAGGGAGACAAAGATATAAAGTTCGTTGTTCCTCTTTTTGTCCTCATCTCTCACTCTTTCTATATATATATATAACTGATCAAAAGTTAATTTCTCTCTCTCACTCTCGCTCCCTCACTCTAACTTTTAATTTAGATTTTAAGTTTTAAATTTATTTTATTATATAAATTAAAATATAATTATTTTACAATAATTAACATTTTAATAATTCAATTAATTATAAATCATTTTAAAAATAAAAATAGAGAAATTTATTAGAATTTAAATTTTAATAAAATATAATTCTATTTTTCATTACACTTTTATTAAAAAGAAAAATGTTTGTTTTTAAAACAAAAAATCTACTTTTAAATTATTAAATCATTTTAAAAATAAAAATAGAAAATGACAAGGAAAATACATATGGTTGAGATTAATTGCATTCTCTTGCACCATTTTCCTCAATTATGAACTAGAGATTAAACTTAGAAATAAGCAATGAATTAAAATAATAAAATAATAATTTTTAAAAAAAGAGTAAAGGTGTGAAAAATAGAAATTCACAAGACTCAAGAAGATTGTTAATTTTCTTTTTTATGAATAGGCAACTATCTATATTAAAAACAAAGATAAAGTTACATATTCACAAAAAAGGGTGGGTGGTAAGAAGGAACACCCCGAAAGTCACATGGGAAGAGCCTAGAAAACCAAAAACCAAAGTCACATGGGCCTAGCCTAGAAATCCAAAAACATTACAAACATATAAAAATAAAAAGGCAATTAAGTGGCTAGAGCAGTGCCAGCAGATCCAGGAGGGTCTCTGCCATCCATTTTTCGCCCCATACATCAGCGAGGTCTGGAGTGATGTTAGGAGGACCCCATCCATCATCACATTCTTTTCCTTTATCTTTTTCCTTTTCCCCAGGCCAAGGTGATATTGCAAGTTCCAAATGTGGGAAGCATTTACCAATGTCTGGCCAACTAAAGTCGTTGCTAGGAATATTATCAAAGGACCACTCAGAGGTGCCACCGCTGCTCCCTACCACCCCTCCAGAGGACCACTCTAGGTCAACCTGTGAAGGAGGAGAATGCAAATGCTAAGGAGGGTGGGAGCCATGATGAGGAGGAGCTTGAGAGCGAGGGTAAGAAAAACCACTCTGCTATTGGCCCCATGAAGACGACCAACCGCGGGAGGAGGTGGGCAAAGAGGGCACCCGAGCCAGAGTACACAAGGCATTGCCCCAATGATCTAGAAGCACCTGGAGATGAGAGACCTCAAGTGAAACTTACCTCAAGTGCAACTTTATTAGCTTGAACTTGAATCTACAAAAGTACATTAGAGAAAATAATAGCTTTAGAATACAAAGAAACATTTATATCCATTTGGCTGTGAGAAAATATGCAAGAATTTCTATCTTTCCAGATACTGAAGAGGATTTCCACCCTAAAAGTGTGCCAAAGTTGGGTATACTTAGTGGGAAGCTTGGGTGAATCACCCAACAAAATCATATGCCAAGAAAATGATTTTGGCTGAAAAGGCTAAAAGAAGTCATGAATCCAATTCCAAAACTATTGGGCTCTAGTACAAAACTAGAAGATATGCTTAAAAGATTTTGCTTGCCCACGAAATGGGCACCGAGGGTCCTGGACCCCCAAGTGAACAAGTCGAGACCCAATTGGTAAGCCTTGGAAAAGAATACACCAAGAAAAGTGGGTGATTTTAGGCTCAACACTTGCAAACCAAGTGACAGAGAATCTTTTTCACCAAATAGACACAAAAGACTAAAGATGCCACTATTGCTTCAGACTTTCAATCATAGAAAAGTGTGGCGAAAGCCACATATAACCAAGCCTAGGCTTAGATTTTATGAAAGGGGTGTCTTGGTACCATTTCCAATCCTTCTAATAGGGATTGGTACCACAAATTCCCACCTTATGAAGCATATCTGTTGGAATAGCATTCACCAGACCATAAGTATCATGGTCCTAGTTTTGAAGTCTGTAATGAGCACGAAAATATTCCCATAGCATAATACGCATCATGGGTCTATGAAACACATGTTGCAAGGTTTGAATACCTTTTTTTGTGGAATCTTAAAGCCTTAAGCCAAGGTGATTTGGCCAACAGCTGACCATTACTGGAAAAAGGAGGTGACCACCACACATTCTATTGATTGAGTGAAATCCCATCACGTAAACTAGAGCTGGCCTAGCAGAGCCAAGGTTTAATTACTTCCCAGGCTCTCCAAATGCTTTTGGCCATGAATTCCCACAATCTAGACTGGTTCCTTCATAACTAGAAGGGTTTGAAATCCAATCCCTTTCCAGGCTAGTCTGTGAACAGGAAAGTTAGATTGAATGCAATGCCTGAGGAGAATTTTCTAGGCTTCATCACTAGTAAGAGCTCTAATTATCCATTTCACACATAAGGAAGTCTCTTGTCATTGAGTTGAGAGTAGGCCAAGCCCTCCATAATCTCTAGGAAAGCAGCAAAATTCCTAGGCTACGCAATAAAATCCTCGATGGGTCTCAAAAGAGGCCCAAAGAAAGTCGCTCAACATTTTTTCAAGATTGGCATAAACGGCTTTCGAAGGAGCCCAACAAGAAGAATAATAGACATGTGTAGCAGCCAATATTTTAGAACAGACCTAAAATTTCCCAGCTAGAGAGAGGCTTGGTAATCTAGTAGGCCAACTTTTGCTCAATCTTGGAGAGAATAGCTTGCCACAACTCAGTTGGGGAAGCCTGAAAGGCAAAGGGAATGCCTAGAAATCAAAATATTTCCCTTGGTCCAATCCATTTCTATCCATATTGTTGAAACCAGTGGGGAGTGGGCATAATAGACTACTTATAGCACAAGGTTTTATGCCATTGAATGGTAGATCCAAACGCAAGGAATTTCAAGGCACTCCAAAGCCGCCTTTATGTTGTGTTCGTCCTCCAAAAGAGTGAGGAATGAGTCATCAACAAAATGGTCATTAACAAGTCGAGCCTATGAGTTGGGAAAAGAAATTATCCTAACCTATGAGTTGGGAAAAGAAATTATCCTAACCCACTATTGGGAAACTACATTAGCAAGTAAATAACCAAACCCTTGAGTAGCAAGCACAAAGAGAGAGAGGGCAAGTGGGAAACCCTACTTGATGGAGTGAAACAAGCTGAAGGCAAGGGATTGGCAGCTATTAATGGTGATGCAAGGAAAGGCATCTGATAAAAGCATTTTTACATCTTGAATGAAGTTAGGCCCAAACCCTAAGGCATCCAACATGGTGAGAATAAAAGGCCATTCAATGCGGTCATAAGCTTTAGCAAATTCTATTTTGAGGAAAATGGCTTTTTGGTTAGAGCGCCTATCCCATTCCATTCCTTCCCACATGATAGTGATATTGTCTAGAATAAATATGGATTTAATGAAACCAATTTTCTCTAGGTGCACAATTTGAGACAAAAGATGGTGGATTTTCAAAGCAACGGATTTTGCAATAATTTTGTATGAAACATTGAGGAGCGTGATAGGCCGCCAATTGCAAATATCCTCAGGATTGTCGGTTTTAGGTATAAATTTAATATTCCCTTTATTACTTATATTTCCAAGGGATTTAGAATGAAAGGCTTCAAGATAGACTTTGTGTAAATCATGCCCAACACAATCCCAAAGGGCTTTGTAAAATTCACATGGGAAGCCATTGACACTTGGGGCTTTATCATCTACCATGGTGTGTGCAGCCTCCTTCAGGTCCTCAACTATGAGCAGTTGCTCACAAAAGGCTTTCTAGGCTAAAGATAGCCTATTTGGAACAACATCAAGGCAATATTGAAGAGCTTTTTCTTGCTCCAGTGTATACTCCTGAGTAGTGAAAACTTGTTCATAATGGGGTGCTACCACAATAGTGGTTTACACTTTCTGGGAGATCCTGATTTTTGTTGAAATCACATATTTTTAGAAAATATAATGATTTAATCCTTGAGAAGTTCCATTTAAAGGATTCCAATTGAAGAGGGTTTGAGCAAACCACCTTAGACCAAGCCCCCTTGGATAGAACCCTACTAGTTTTAAAGCATACCTATAACGGAGTCTCCTTTACACCTATCAAAATGTTGATAAAAAACCACTTTTGATTTACCTTTTGGGGGATCAAATGAATTCATTTAAAATTTATTTTTTGTAAGTATGTAGTCCTTATTATAAGCTTCCAAAAAGTATAATTTTAATTAAATTTAATTTGATTATTATATTTTATTTTTATTTCTTATGAATGTAGGTTTTCACCGAAAATCAAGCTCTTTGTTATGCACATGTGGAAAAATAGAAGACAATAAAAAATTAAAAAATACAAGTGCACCAGATATTGAAGTCCTTGATCCAACAAAAAATTTCATACATACAAAAAAATTATGTGTTATATAGTCCGCCTATGTCGAATTGTAATTGGTTTGACTTCAAAACTTGATTAAGGAAAAAATATTCAATAAAACACTATGAAACCAATTGGAAGCACTAGATATCATAGTTACAAATCTAAATTCAAAAATTAAAATTTTATCCTTCATGGAAAAAATTTGTGTTAGATGGTGAGTGTCACTCCTTAAAATGGTGTTTACTAAAAAATTAGTTTTCGAAGGATATGGAAAAGAAGTGCAATCTGATTCAAAAATTTGAAAAAAATATATTTAGAATCTATAGACAAAATGTCACAAATCACTAGTTTGCATCATCTTCAAATTCCTCACGGTTTAGCCGCTATAGGTGTTTGAAAGTGAAGATTTAATTAGAAAAAATCAGTTCAATGTCCAATTTGGCCAAAAATTGTAAACCATTGTTGTGGGATTACCCAATGCCTAACAAAGGCCTGGAGAATGTTAGGTAGCTTAGAAATCACCTAAGTGCCTTCTTTGATTTTTTTAATACTAGGAGATAAGTTCCTGGCACAAAGGGCCAGAAAAAACTCCTTGGAGGCACAGTCGTCAATTTTTAACTAGTGCAAGCTGGCCTTGATTTATGCACCTCTGGTAGTATAATTATTTGAAACTTGCTTTTTGTCTTAATTCTATCACCCTGACTTGTAATGATGGGGAGAAAGGGCTAGCCACCAAATCCTTAGTAGCCGAGTGGAGATCAGTCATGGTCGCCTCATAAGATCTACGGAAAAAGATGGCCAGTTGACGCCCATAAATGCGAAGAAATCATGTCATGCGAGTGATGGCATCATTCCACCAAGCAATCCAACCTGTATTGTGAGATGTCCTATACTCCAAATTCCAAACCATATGAATGTGGCCCAGCGTGGGTTGATGACATGTAGCAAAGACGTGTTTAGGAAAAATTGGGTCTTGCAAGCTCGAGGTTGTCGTAACTCCCATTCAATGTGAAAAGAGATGGGGAAATGGTCTGACAAAGTCACATCCACTAACGGCTTAACCAAAAGTGAAGAGTTGTCAAAGGAGAAAAAATATTGAGCCAAGATCATGGCACAATCAAGGTGCTTAAATATCCTATCAGAACCAGCCCGGAAATTACACCAAGTGTGCTAGAAAGAATGAGAATGGTGATAGCCAATATTGGGATCAAAAAGGCCCAATTTATTATGCATGTAAAACCACGCCTCTCTTTCGTCAGCTAGCCATATGATTGGCAGAGTACCATCTTTGTTGTACACCATCTCAACCATATTGAAATCCCCACACAAAATTCAGGTAGCAACTATTAGTGAATCAACAATCCAGTGCCAGAGCAAAGATTCAACAACATCATTCGAGGCATAGACATTAATAATCTAAAAGAATGATTATCAAAGTTAAGTAGAATCCAGATGAGTCAATGTGTGGGGTCAGACCCATGAACAACCGCACAAGCATGCCACTGGGGGAAAAAGGGTGACTGCTCCACCATGTCCAGCCTCATGATCAGTACAAAACATTTTATTGGCTAGCCAAATAGACCGACAAGCTGACACGAGCAAAAACCAATGATTTTCACTTCTTGGAGACGAAGCAATTCAATACCATATACTTCTGCAGAGTATACCTAACAGAATACTTCGTAGAGAGGTCTATCAAACCTTGAACATTCCATGAGAGGAAATTCATAAGTGAAACTCCTCCATATCATTGAAGTTCAGCTCCTCAACCAAAGTAGAGAAGTGATTCTGCAAAAATTCTGGAGGAATTCAACCAATTTGAATGTTTGGAGAAGAAAATCTCCATTTCTCCTACACATATTTCCCCTCTTCCAGGGGCGGAGAAGGGTTGTGAGATATCCTTTGAGCTCCCAACATGTGAGGAGATTCAGTTGGTTGTGCTATCATGATGACAACAGGCTAAGGTGTAGCCTTAGGCCTTGGCTATGCCGAATTATTGACATACCCAACCTAGGCCTCTTTCCCCTTCACTGAAGGGTTTGAAACTTCTTTAGTTGGCTCAGGGACTTTGGAAACCATCCCAGAGCCACTAGAATTATTTTTACAATTCATAATTTTTGTCCATTTCTCCTCAAATTTGGTAGCAGAAGTCTCCACCTGATGGGGCTTTTCAAAATCCTGTGGCGAGGAAGGAGTACGAGGAACTACCAAAGGGAAATCCTTAATCTTATGATCTGTGGACTGACATCTATAACACATGTTCAAAAAATTAAAATAAGTGACTTTTTGGGTATGACGAAGAGCTCCAATTTGAATATCAATGGACTCCTTCAAATCCTGTGAAAGGTCCACTTCGACACAAACTTGTTTCTGAGGTCGAGCCTGAAAGAACCTATCTAGCTCAATACAAATGACTTTCCCTAGAGAGGACGCAATATGGTTCAAAAAAGGCACACAAGGCAAAGGAAAACCCAAAAACTCAATCTAGATCAGGATCCACAACTTGGTATCATCCAAGATAGTGAAGTCTTGGGTCCATGACTAGAAAATCAACAAAGATGACCAGACATACTAGGGACCATGATTCAAGATTGCCTAAACATGATTGACCTCTGCAAAGTGGAAAAGAAAAAAAACCCTTGGTTAAATTTTGGACCATGTCAAGGCAGACCCCATGAGGGACCCAAGCCTTGTGGACCCATTCTTTAAGCACACTTTTAGGGGGAGTCCTCCCAAAAAAATAACCAATAGGAGTATGTTGCTCAAGCCATTGACATGCAGAATCAAAATTTGGCAAGGGTAAAACCACATCAGTCGGGGAGTCAAAAGACTTACCTCGTGAAACACTTTCAGAACAAATTTTCATGTTCACTTGTTCAGAGGGGGAGCCATTGAGAAAATCCTTTGAACTTCCAACACCAGCAAGATCTGTTGGGTTAGAACCAGTTGAGGGCATAATAAAACCAAAATTTTTGTAGTAAATGTAGACGTACACACAGTAAAGGAAAATATTGCACCTAAGGCGCGATATGACACAAGAGGGGCCAAGGATGACCATGGACACAAGAAACCATAACAAATCTCATTCACCACACTCTACTAATTTTCATCGATATCATTGATTCAAACAATGAAAATTATTATTTTTTAAAAAAAATCATTAACCCATTTCTCAAAATCAAATAAAAGAGCGTAAAAGAGATTTTCACAACCTGACTCGTAATGAAGAAAATGAAGTTATTAAATCAAAGATTGTGAAAATAAAATTATCACACAACCTATCATTTCAAAAGAAAAGGGCACACTCGTAAATTATGGATTAAAGATAAAATAAGAGGTTTCTGATGAGTGTTTTACCTAACCAATAAGTTACAAACTATAAATGTTGTGAAAAATCTCTTTCATATGTCAACAAAGCCTTTCAAAAGCCAATGAAAATAATTATAACTGTTTGTGAGAATGGTGAAGTAATAAGGTCTCTTAAAGCATCCAGATTGTATGTTACGCATAGAGGAATATGATAAAGAGACTACCAACTTTTAGTGTAAATGGAAAGTCACCATTCACCAGCTTAAGAAGGCACATGGACTATTGGAAAAAATTCCTCAAAGAAATGGTGTCTCATTGAATGTCAAACACGCTGGATCGTGCACAATTTGAATCTGTTGAAAGGGATTTAGAAGCATTGTCTTATAATCTAATATGCATGCAAAATCTAAAGCTTTCATTTTACATGGAAATACCAATTGGGGATCTAATTGTGTTTGCTGCTCCTTAGGAATATGCACAAAAGCTTGACAACAAAACACACGAAGATATTATAAGAAATTCATTTTTTGAGCCATCTCTCCTCTAGGATATCGAAATCCAATCAAGATGAAGGAGATCTATTGATCAAATAGACTGTTGTATTACAAGCCTCTGGCCAAAATTCTTTCCCTAATCTAGCATTAGAGAGCATACACCGAGCTCTCTCAAGAATCATTCAATTCAACCTCTTGGCTACACCATTTTCCTAGGGGTTGAAAGGAACTACCCTAATCCTAAATCTAATATGCATGCTAAATTTGAAGCTTCATATACCCAATAGTTTATAGGGTTTTTTACACAAAGCTTCCCCATTAAGTCACAAAAGATGTAATATGGAGAGTTTTCTTGTAGACACTATTCATCTTAAACTAAGAGGAAGTATAGGTTAGAGTTTTGGGATATTACTTTTTACAAGAATTACCCTAGAGTTGGAAAGTGATAGCAACAATTATGTTGGTAAGGGTTTATCAGGGGGTGTGTTCCATAATCAAAGCTATAAGTTAGAAACTACAAAAGTGGCATGGTTGTGCAGGCAAAACATTTAATACAATGATAAATCCATTATTCCACCTGCATGTTTTGAACTAAGATAAACAAGAAAATTGAAATTTGATCAACGACTCAGAGAGATTATCATGAGAGTTTGGTACAGTGTGTAAATTGGATATGTTGGAAAATATTTCACACTATTTCATCAAATTACAAACTATAGGTGTAAAGTTATATTTGAAAACCTTGGATGGCTCAGGAACCTTATGTAACGTCCTTCAAGCCTGTGACTAGAAAGCTATAAAATGATCTTGGGGTATTAATGGAAAGAGGATTTTTGTCTGATATTGATGTTGGAAATCCTTGGAAATATAGGTATTTAATTTTTTTGAAACATAGACAAGGCACGTGAACTGATTGATAGGATGCTTCCAAATAAATGTTATCTCATGGAATGCAATAAAGAATGGTATATCCATAAAAAGGATATGTTAGACAATGATTTCAAAAACTTCAAGAAAATGTAATGGCTAGTGTAATCCCAAATCCCATGTCCTTTCTAGCATCCTCTTGGCCTTTTCCAAATTAAGAGCTTCAAAACAAGGTATGTCACTATTGCAACGTAATGGAATGGGAATTTTTGTTAGATGTTACAGTTGCAATGCCTTCATAAACAAGTTTGCATAAAATGGTATCTGTAAGGATGCTCTCAAACTCTTTAAAGTGATGAAGCACTCTGGAGCATACCTTAACAATTTAAAATTCACTTACATTTTATTAATATGTAGTCATGTAGGTTTAGTGGATGAAGGTTGTAAATACTTCAATGGCATTGACACCTCTCATTGCATTATGCCTATAGTTGATCATTATAAGTTGGAAAGTGGGGTGAGGTTCAAATGGAGATAGATTACACCCACAACTATAGGGAATGTTTACAAAACTTGAGAAATTGCTTGGGAAATGAAGTTCGCATGCAAGGTTTCTCGACAAGGATTTATCAAATTTCAAGCATGTATTGGGTCTTGGTTTATTGGCTATAGCATACAAGTATACATTTTTCAACACTAAAATTCATATTTTATGCCACTTATTTGTTAGAAAAGAATGGATATTCGAGGTACATTACCATTTATAGGCATCTTACAACTAATCCCAAGCATCAAGTGCATCCTATTTTCAAGTACTTTGAGAATTGATACCAAGATGCAAAAAAACACAATGATTTATTCTTGGCTTCAGTGAAGGAATAACTCATATCTCAAAATTTATTTACTGGTTGTAAGTGGTAGGAAGTGACAATTCCTTGTAAAATATATTTTTCAAGTTGATTCAAAAATACTATTTTGAATTATTGAATAGCAGTTTGGAGGATTAGTTAGTGGTTTTAAAGGGATTGCTTTCATTGGACAACCATCTAATTTGGATCTTTGATATGTTTATTTTTGGACTAATGAGGCTTTGATCAAAGAGGATTTGATTATGGACATCTTATTCTTTCTCTACTATGCACAATTTTGTGTTTTCCTATATGAAATATGCATAAGTTCCTACCATGAAATGAAGGGAACAAGTTTAGACAATGTTGAATGCAGCCTAAGAATTTCTTTAGAAAGTATTAGAGATGAAGCAGATGGAGATGAAAAAACTCTTCATCAACATCGATAACTTGGTCTTTCTTTGAATTTATTGGTTTCAATTTACATTTTTGGAAAGGTGGCATTATGTCACTTATTGTAACTATAAGTTAGAAAATAAGCTTTCTTTTTGAAAATTTTGAATGAAATCTAACCAAAATAAAGCTTTTTTTTTAATTATTATATTTCAAAAAGGTAGTTAGGAGGTAGTTATAAAGTGGTTACCAAGTATTTATGAAAGGAAACCTATGAAGAAAAGGCTATTTGTATTGTGAAAAAGGGAGACTCTTACAAAGGGGAAATTTTAAGAAGAGGACTTATGAAAATATTTTTGGATGAATTTTGTGTTCACACTTTGCATAAAATGGTTTTTGAAGTTATATAATTTCATAGAGATAATAAAGAAAAAACTTGAATCTTATGTTATGAATTTCCTTCTATGTTATCATTATTGATTTCTCATATATTAAATTGGTAATCATTTTGTGTCATTGTATAAACCGTAGGCTATGCATTTAAACTTAGAAATTCTATAATTGATGTAATGAAACACAATCATATCTTGGTGTCTTGGTTTGAATGTGTTGAAGTAATCCACGGTCTTTTTGTACATGTTGAGATTTGTTATACTTCTTTCATCATCGTTGCATATCAAAGCATACATTATGGTGAACCTCTCCTATAATTTATAATAGGTTATAAAATCCTAGTTGGTATTCATGTGTCTACCACTATGATTTCTATGAATTATTCTATTTAGATTTTCTCTTTTTCTATACTTTTAGGTTAAAATACACAAAAACCTAAAAAACCCCATCATACAAGGGAGTTTCCCTTCTCAAAAGTAGAGGAAAAAAAAAAATTTCAGTAATAACTTATCCAACTATTGAAATAGTTGTCAATGCCCATTGAGCGAGTCACAATAAAATCTTCACTGACAAATATGTTTACCAATAAGAGGTTGACCAAAATAGAGAGCATGATCGATGATGACCTAAGCTCTGAGTTGTTTGCAACTAAAGGGGGTGATCTCTTTTTTGTTCTTGAGGTTATGCACATATATTAGAACATATACACTAATATATACTTAACCATTAATATATCCAATTTATGAAGGAATATCATTTAATAGTATGGTGACACTTAACGATCCCTTCCATACCTTCTATCATAACATGGTGAATGCATTTTTTTCCTTCTTAAACTATAAAATTAAGGGAGAAAAGAATATGTTTGTGTGTTAAAAGATGATAATAGAGAAAAGTATGAAACTCATTTACACATTAAACTTAGAGCGATTAAATTTTGTAATGTATATTATACATCTACTTTAGATCTTGTAAAGATATAATTCAATTTAAATAATAAATGTGACACGTTTAGAATGATGCAAATAGTTTCTTAGGACCCTACAAATAGATTTTATGTACCCTTTTCAACTATATTGCTAATTCAATAGTATAGTTTTACTGAACTACTGATTGCATATGGGTTGACACCTTAAATAAAGAAAATATAATAACCAAAACACAAAATTCAAAATAAATACAATATATAATTAATTAGAGATTTTTGGCTTGCCTTGCATTGATAATTTAAGCAATGAGCTACATATTTTTCCCCATTCCTTTAAACACTTAACACAAATAAAAAAATAATTAAAATTATTCCTAGTTGCCATGTGAAAAAACTTAAAAGCCTTCATCTCATAAGAAAAAACTAAAAAAAACACACATATCACTTCCAAAGCCTCTTCCTATTGATTTAGAATATAGTGCCATGTATGCAAAAAACAAAGTTTCCAAGTAAAAACAAATTATACAGTAATAGAAGGTATGGAGAAAATATGGGGGATGGATGGAAGGTTAATGAAATAAAATTGCCAAGAACAAAGTACCACAAGAAATGTAAATAATTACACTTGGAGACTTGCATGTGTAGAGGAGTGTCAAGGAGGAGTTCTTTAGTGAGATATTTATGTGACAATAATTGGATTTTCTAACATATGAAAAGTTTAACCTATTGAATAGATAATGTTATATATAGCATATTATTGATTGCTCATGTGCAAGTACATTCATCTCAATGAAACAAGGAAAAACTGTAACATGCCAACCCTTTATTGAAGTAAAATTTTTGAAAGTTTTCACTGTGCAAGTAAATAAACTATGTAACAAGCAATTGCAATAAATTTTTTCTTTTCTTTATTGAGAATATATAAACAAAGATGCCAACAATATACAATAAGGATTCCATTTCCTTGCAATAATTTCACAAGTTACAATAATACAAGAATGCATACAATTACATGCATAGCTTAAATGAGCTTTAGAACAAATAGCTTAATGGTGGTCCAAAATCCTTCCTTTCAATTCTTGGTTCTTTTGTCACCTACTACGAAGGAGAAGCATCACTCTTGAGCACTTTTCCGCCAACCACAGACTCATATGTGGTCCCCCACACATCTATCATTTGATAGATGGTCCTTCCCTTCAATGAAGAGATTGTTAGAGTAACCAAATAATGACAACCAACTGAGCATAGTGATGTGTCCTACATAACTAGAACTTGTAAACCCACAATTTGGAACTAGCATGTAATACTAGATCATGGTGAATTGATAGTGGAGCCAGACCTACAATCACACTACTTTTTCCAAAGTTTTCTCATTCAATACTTCGAATGAAGGTCATCTATCACATGTACACTACTCAAGGATGACTTGACTTAAGGCCATCATAAACTACGCATAGGTTCTTCCTTCAATGGATAATCTATCACCCCAGAGATAACCTATCACCATTTCTACAAACTTGGAATAAATCTACTTAAAAAATTAAATACACAAGCTCCCTCCCATATTGGATAAACAATCCTAGGAGTAAAATATAGCTATCCTAGTTAAATCAATAACTTAGCTAAGAGTAACACATATGCCACTCATGTTTAATCATATCTAGTATGTAATACCTATGATAAACACAAACCTCAGGTACTCATAATAGACAATTCACAACAAACATGTAGAACAATCTTTCAAAACTAAAACAATTAAAGAATAAATATCCTCATGCCTTTTTTCACTTATCCAACAATTGGCTGCAAATCAGTTTCCCATGGCAACAACTAGCTCAAACTCAATTCCTTCAACTATGCCACAATAACTCACTTCTCTCAAGTTGATGATATACTTCACTCAAAACAATAATGCCCTCACAAATACTCTTAGATAAATAGAATATTGTAGCTATGAACTATAGAGTAAAATGTACAAAATAATTTGCATAAAGCATATGGGATGCATCCCAAACTAGTGAGTTTGCACTCCTATTTATACAACAAAAAAGGCACTCTCCATCCTATAGAATAGGCATGGGTGTTGACAACAATCACCATGCAACACCACTCACTCCACACAGCTAAAAGGTGGCACACTAAGAAGGACATACTCGGCCAAACAATACTACAGATCGACCTCCTTTGATGACAGCAGTGAAAGACTATTTCAAAATAGCACATGTTGATAAAGCATAATTTGAATTACTCACACAATGAACATCTACAGTGAATAGGATTCATAAGGTGGTGTCAAGATAAAATAGATCTCCCAATAGTTGGCGGTTAACTGTATATATTTGACACACAAACCAAATCGACTTAGTCACATATGAGTCAACTCTCTTCATTTATCAAATTGACCAAGTCATCGACTTGTTGTTCAAGCTCATTATTTGTTGTTTGATATTTACCAATGATGTAAGGCATTAACAAGTTTAATAAGTCAAAGTTATTCCCAACTAAGTCTCCTCCATATATATCGACTTAATGTAGTGAGCTATTTTGAAGTATATGTGTTCCTTTATGCATGGCAACATGAGTAAAACTCGGCTTCTCAAAGTATAGTCATAAGTAATATAATCGGCCTTTGATTAAGTTAAATTAATCGGCTTCTCTCATTGTTAATGATAGTCAATTCTAAGCAAGTGATAATATATTAAATATATATTAATATATATAATATTACATATACATATATATAAATATCAACATATATCTTACATATATATATATTAATATATATTTATATATATATATATATATTAATATATATTTATATATATATATTAATATATATTTATATATATATATATTAATATATATTTATATATATATATATTAATATATATTTATATATATGTATATATTTATATATATATCATATGCCAACTATGTAAGTATACATTCAATATACAAAAAGTATAACCAAGATAGTAATCACATAGTATTATCAATATTTATCGATTGTATACATATATATATATGCCTTTATGTACATGTATACGTATGTATACATATATCGATACATTTGTATGGGCATTGTCTGTTTGTCATCGTATGTGTGTATCGATACATATATACATATATATATATACACATTCGATTCACATAATAGCAATACACAAAATACTATTATATTGATAAGCTCCTACGTGTAGTACATCTATACATATACATATACATGTCATTAGGTCTAATTGACATGCATGTGTATATATATACACATACTCCATGTATTCCATACTCATCAATACAAACGTAGTAATATAAGAAAGAACTCATATTAAGCTCAAACAGATAAACATCACCCAATAATGAATTTCAAAAGTAAACAAGACTCTTAATAATGCAGACACATCAACTAAGGATGAATTACCAACTTCCCACATAATGACTCAACTCAATTATTCTACTTTGGTGTGTGTGAGCTCAGATAGTTTCTATTATCCATATGTATATACTATACATATGGATATATCTGTATGTATATACTATACATATATATACACATTTGATTCACATAATAGCAATACACAAAATACTATTATATTGATAAGCTCCTACGTGTAGTACATCTATACATATACATATACATGTCATTAGGTCCAATTGACATGCATGTGTATATATATACACATACTCCACGTATGCCATACTCATCAATACAAACATAGTAATATAAGAAAGAACTCATATTAAGCTCAAATAGATAAACATCGCCCAATAATGAATTTCAAAAGTAAACAAGACTCTTAATAATGCAAACACATCAACTAAGGATGACTTACCAACTTCCCACAGGGTGAAGCCACAATAGTGGTTTACAATTGAAGTGAGGAAGGAAAACTCACAAAAAATGAATGCATGGCAAAAAACTTGATTTTAGGGGTTTGTACGAACCAATTGGGGGGTTCGATAGAACCTAGGTTTGGTCGAACCCTCTTAATACTTTCCCGCCAAAAAATCCATCAAAACCCCTTATAAAATGGGGGTTTGAATGAACCAAGGTTCGAATGAACCCTGGCTCGAACCCCTAGGGGTTCGTTCAAACCCCCTTTATTCCTCATCCCCCACAGAGGCGGAAAAAAAACTTGAATTTTGGCGCCCGAGACTCGGTTTGAGGATGAAAATGGAAGGGAATATTCACAAACAACTAGAATCAGGTAGTCTCGAGCGATCTATCAGCGAATATAATTTTAATATGTTTTGGTTTTATTATGTATTTGATATTTTAAGTTTTATTAAACATAGGTTTTCATCGAAAATGAATTTCTTTATTCTTCACATGTGGAAAAATAGAAGATTATCAAAAAAAAAATTGAAAAATATGAGTGCACCAGATATTGAAGTCCTTGATCCAACAGAAAAAAAAATGAATTTCGATACATACAAAAAAAGTTACGCGTTATACGGTCGCGCTATGTCTGAATTGTAATTGGTTTGACTTTTGAAACTTGATTAAAGAAAAATATTCAATAAAAAACTATCTAACTTAGGAGGTGGAAGCACTAGATATCGGAGTTATGAATCTAAATTCGAAAGAATTAAAATTTTATCCTTCATGGAAAAAAAGTTATGCGTTATACGGTGTGCGTCACTTTTTAAAAATGTTGTTTTATGAAAAAAAACTAGTTTTTCGTGGGAGATGGAAAAAATTTGGAATAGGATTCCAAACATTTTTTGAAAAAATATTTTTAGAATCTGCAAACAAAATGTGATGAGACTCTAGTTTGCATCATCTTCAAATTCTTCACGGTTTAGCCGCTATAGGTGCCTGAATGTGAAGATTTAGTTTAAAATAATAATTTTAGTGTCTAGTTTGGCCAAAATTGTAAACCACTATTATGGGATGTCACTTTATAATGACTCAACTCAATTGGTATTATTGTGAGAGCTCAGATAGTTTTGTTCTTGGTTACCCGACCAAGATCTTCTCCTGAGTTATACTTCCCCTCCATCTAGAGGAATTGAACATATACCTGCAACCACTAACATATGCACATGGCAGTCAGTTGTTCACAAAATATGTAGCATACGTAATGCATCTCCAAAGTTAGAATATCAATTCAATAACCTTACATTCACATATATGCAATACTTTTCACAACATCAAATGAGATAGCATACATTCATAAGGCATTGAATAACAAAGTACAAGCACAATTTATTCATCTCCAGAATTCAATTACATTCATATTTACCCTACATTGTAATAGTACTATCACAATCGGGGTGTAACAAAAATTGTATGCTTGTAGTTAGATAGTATTGTGAAAACAACATCCAATTTCAATAAGGTGAAACAACAATTGTAGGGAGATTGGTTTGAGGCGTGGAAACAAATTTTAACTCACAACCAATTTTTTTGTTTAAGAATTTGGCTTGAAAAATCTTGTCTAGAGCTCAAGAATCTAGTAACTCTAAAACCATGATATTTAAATAGATCTACTTTTTGTTTATTATGAATAGATTAAAACAACAAATATAAGGAGATTTATTTTGGCTCATCTCAATTGACAAGAATAGGAGGATCTAGGAAAGGAAATGGATTGAGAAGGAAGAATACAAGGGAGATCTATGACTTCAACATGATGGAAGCTTTAAATCTTCAATTTTGTGAGGAATAACTTATTGCCTTGTAGATAATGAAATCTCCTCTTTGAAAACTTGGCAAGAAGAATTCAAATATGATATCATGCTAGAGTAGGATATTTTCCATTACCTAATACAATTATGTTGTTCTTCCTACCTATAGAAATGCATAGGACATCATTCCTTTGCAAACAACATATATTTAGCCTAGTCACATATTATAAAAATATATAATATTATTATTGTGCATATCCTAACTTTAGTGTAGGTGGGGCAAATAGTAATTTAACAATACTAGATTTTGAGAAGAGATTTTAATTATTTCAAAGTTTCTAGAATCTATTCAACCAAAAAAATTGTACACAACAATGATGAGTTTACTGTTTATAAATTACAATTAAGGCAAGACATGTTGTACAAGAAAAGGCCCACCCTAAAAATTCTTAATGTTTATCCTCAAGGTTGTCAGATCTACTAGACATATATTTTAATTGATAAAAAAATATATCAAATTAGATACCATTGTACAAGATTTTTCTTAGCATAGTTAGCAATAGGGTTCTATTGATCCTTGTGGAACATAACATCAATTAAATAAGAAGACAACAAACCAAATCATAACTGTAAAGAGAAAAGGGTGTATGCAAGGAAAACCACCCTATTCATGTTACAAATTAAGCACAAAAAGATTCATTTAATCATCAAATTAATAGAAGGTAACCATTATGTACACAAGTAAAATAGTAAACAATGAAACAATAAACATATTGATATATGTATTCTTCAATGTGTTGGCCATTGCAAACTATTTATATTTATCTCCACATTATTCATTGTATTTATAGATAGTCATTGCGACAATCTTCAATAAAATACATAAATACATTTACTAGTTGCAAAAAATGAATTGAAAGCAAATCTAATATTTGATAGGAACTATTTATACAAGTGGTCAGTGAATGGATGATATATCCTATTGAGTAACTCTAAAGAGTGTGATTGCCAACAACAAACAAAATCTACCATGAACGATATTCTTTATTTACTTGACAACATTCGATATAATCTTTTATATGCATAGATAATCTTTGACTTTCTTAGGGTAAAATTTTGCATTATCTATTTTGTGATAAAATTTTACAATTCCAATAGAAGAGTTATTTTTGGCTGAAAACTCACACTACATATAATTTATGGACTAATTACAATATTTTGAAAGAAGAGACTAGCCATTAACCTAACCTAACCCATAAACTTTTTAAATTTCAAATATTTTTTTCATACAACCATCATAGAGATTTTTTTATTTTTTATTTTTAAGATTTTTTTTTGAAAGAAGAGACTAGCCATTAACCTAACCTAACCCCATAAACTTTGTAAATTGCAAATATTTGTTTCATACGGCCTATTTTAACCGTAGAGACTTTGTTTTCATTCTAACTTTGTTGGAGACGTATCTCGAGAAAGCGTAGTTTTCCCATTTGAGCTTTTGGCGGCAGTTGCTTCGAAAGAGAAAAGCCGTTACAAATAAACAAAATCCCAAAGAAAACCTGAAACGGGTTTATATAGTTGTGGTGGTGGATGTGTGTTCATTCTTACATACATCAAAATAGCGCCATTGCTCCTGCCCACCTTCCTCCTCTTCCAACGTCCTTGACCAAAACAATTAGCAGAAGAAGAGGAGGAAGCCCAAAAGCTTTTACTATTCTTCCTTTCTGTTATAACTTAATATAATCAATGGGGAAGAGAGGCGAAAGTAGAATTAGAAGCAGGAGCAGGAGTTACAGTCCGAGCCCAAGTCCTCCGCCTCGTCACAGACGCAGCTATGATAGCAGAGATAGACATAGAGATAGATTCAGAGATCGACGCTTGCCTTCTCCCACCAGTCTCCTTGTGCGAAATATTGCTCGTGAAACTAGGTCTGTCTCATTTTTCTTCACTTGAAATGTATTGCTGCATTGGATTTTTACGAATTAAGTGAATAAACTGGAAAATGCATCAGTCTTTTTTTTAATTTGTATTGATTACATGAGCAGAAATAAGAAAAATTCATGAGAATTCCTAGAGATACTAAAATCCCCAAAATATAGGTTGTTAAGCTTTGGCATATTACAGAAGTTGAAGAATACTTGTGAAGCTTCTACGTAGATCTCTTAATACTCAACGATCAATGATCTATAAATTTTATAATACTTTTTAAAACTTAAATAAATTTGTTTATTTTAGATGAGAACCATGTTATTGAACTAGCATTACATAGAGTTTCTTGGCCCTATTGTATATGACAATTTTGCTTAAATATTAGTAACGTGGCATTGCTAGGCTTTATGGCATCTCTAGGAAGTAAATTGATTGCATGCAGACATGCAATAATGCGCCATACATACATGTGCTTAAATATTAGTATAGTGACAAATACAATGCTACGCTTTATGGCATTTGTAGGAAGTAAATTGCATGCATGCATGCGTCATACACACATGCATACCATAAATGCATGCATGTGCATGTAGAGAGTGAGAGGGGGGGAGGAAGGTGGAGAGAGAGAGGGGTATAACCCTCATGAAGCTATACAACCAAGGTTTGGAGGGGTTTTACATACAGGCCATGATACTGTGTTGCATTTCGAGTTGTTTGGATGCAGCGAAAGTTCTACATGGGGTTTAAGGATAGCCATGATACCTGATGATTAGTTTAAATTCTCCATGGTGTATAATGCAAATGTTCCATAGACAGCTACATTACACGCTTAACACAAATGTTTGGATACCATTGAGATATTACGGAAGCTTTTTGACTATCTCAGATTTGTAATACTTGAAAAATTGTATCTCCTATAGATGTTGAATTCCAACAAATGTAGGTTGTACAATATAGAATTTATAGGCCAGCTATAAACTCTTTGATTCCTTGATGTCAATGAAGAATGAATGAATGAAAACTACCACGTTGAAGTTTAACCAGCTTCTATAGGGCTTATGGTGGAGGAATACCATGCTATCTAATTAGATTTCCAGAGTGTCTTGCCTCTATTGTCTATTGTAGTTTTGATGAAATATTGGTATTTGATGATGTCGATTCTCAATGACATCAGCTGGATGTGAACTACTCATCAAAAAGTTAAAAACTTAAATGCCAATGCTCAATGACATTAGGTGGATGTGAACTGTACATCAGAAACTTAATTGGATCACTTTTGGAACTGCTAGGATACTTGGAGTAGAAGACATGGATCTTTGGACATATTTAGCTGTTCAGATGCACATTCATATTGCAGCACGACTGCCAAAATTTGACAAAGGGCTTTATAGGCACTCCATGGTTCATATGTTTAAGGACTAGTTATAACTTGGTGTACAAAGTACATGTTCCACGTGTTTAGACATATGCATCCTGTTTGAGTGCATATGAGCAAAGGTTTTGGATACATTTGAGATGCTTTATCTACGTTTATTGTACTTATTTTCTTCGATTTTGCAAGTCATGAAAATGATCTTAACTATTGAGGTCCTTTTTGTTTTTTGGGTGTTCCATACAGAATTTAGAACATTACAACCATGTAGGAGAGAACAATCTAACCTGTTTAGTTTAGGCTTAGCTTTAATTCAGGATTAGCAGTGCCTGGTTATGGTACATCATACATAGCAGCCACATACTGTTGAGATACATTTGTTGGCCGTAGCTGCTTATGCATTTTGATCTGAGAGTGAAAACAGCAAGCTGGGATGTTTTTTCCAATTGGCTTTTCTCTATTCTGTTTTACTTGTAGGTACTAGAATCTTTTTTGGCTTAAGCAACTGACTCTAAGTGTCATGGGTGTAAAGTAATAAATTACAATTTACTCGGGTGGAATCTCATCGAACTAATTTTGTGTCCTTAATAATGCTGCACTAGCTTACTAGACAGCATGGCTGAACAGCCTTTGTAACCATCAAATCCCTTTGGAGGTGGTGATGTATAGAAGGCCCCTCTCAGTGGATTGATTAGTGTAACCCACATGTTGGTACCGTTAGATGTAGATGGGTACTCTGTGATGTGATGCATCTGAAACTAATCAAAACATCTGAAGCCAATCATAAAAATTGAAACAAACTTGATATAACCCACAGCATATCTTTCCCACTTCTTTTCGGATGAGGGTGTCTAAAATATGTAAGACCTCTGAGTGATGAAGTGCAGAACAAATTGTGAAACATCTAAGCAGCCAATCACGATGACTGTCCTCCTGGTTGACATGTCCGACTGCTTGTGAACATTCATGTATGTTTCTACTTTCTTATATCCTTGTAGAAGTGTACTGTTGGTTCTGAAAAAGTGATTTCTCGCTTACACCTAGCACTTGACCCCCATATTATGTGACACACTTTGGGACAAGCAAAACATTATAAACTTGATTTCATTAAGTTGTAGATTATAGTTACATTGATTCTAAATGCATTATTTAGCTTATCAGCTTACAGCCTTACACTCACCATGATGGGTATATTTAAAACACATTGAGACAGAAGCATGAAGTTGAACCATATGATTTCATTTTTTGTAGCCTGTATGTAACTCAAATTTCTTTGCTTTGTATTATTCATATGGAGTTAGTCAAGACATATTCCCTTGGATAGCTTGCTTAGGCAAGTTTCTAAAGTGGGATGAAGGATTGCAAGAACAACGGATAGTGAATATGCAATGGGAAGGATTGTAGCTAATGATCTAGATATTGAAGGATTATGTGTCTTCTACAGTCAAGTTCTAAGTATTTTATTGCTACACCTTTAATGCAATGCACTTGAATATGCTCTCTACCAGTGATTTGTCATTGTCATAATCTAAATTTAAGTTTAATATAATGCTTTGGTCAATTTGAAATAATTCTTGACGGAACTTATGATTATATCTGCTAAATACAATCATTTGGTATTCTCTAGGTAGCATGCAATTTGAATGGATTTGTGGGAGGTTATTATTTGACATTTTTTAACTCTTTAACGCATCATGTATACTAAAACTGATGTGATTGCAATGTTGGTTTAATTTGCAAAGTCATTTTCACTTGAAAATTGTGTTGGTCATAATGTTGTGGAATCTTTGGTATATGTGTGACGCCTAAGATCTTAGCTGGTTCTCTTAAAAGAAAAGGTATTGATGTGTGAGTTACTAGCTCTTTGTATTCTCCATCTCTACAAAATGGAAAGGGCATCAATCACCAATCAAGCTTGTGATAGATATGTGATATTAGTTCTCCAGAGACATAAGATATTCTGAATACTTTAGGATGCTATCATTTGTTAGAGATTCAGAATCATATTTCATAAGTTGGGCTTTGACTGATAGAATCTGGTACAAACGGAGAGTGTAGATTTATTGCAGGTCCTAATTTTAAGTAAGTGGAGCTTCCACAGTCAATGATATATGTGTATTAGTGAGATTTACTTGTGTGTAATGCATGTTATCCATGATTACCAATTTCTTTGAGTAGTCATTTCTTCTATAACCTTTCACTCATGTGCCAGCTGGATAACAATCACAAGGCAATCCACCAATCATGTAAGCACATCTAAGCATTATTGTACTGGAAAGGAGGAGGATATTAGGATATTAGCCCATGGACTTTTGCCCCAAGTCCTGCTTCTGGACGGGCCATCTTCATATTTTGTCCTATAACTTGTAATATTCAAAATTGATCTGCACGGCGAATCTCCAACAAAGGAGCAATATATCACCAACTGAGCTGCAAGATGATGATGGATAACAACAATGTACCACATAATGTCATTGTTTGTGCTTTCTCGCTAGGAATGTCTAGCAAACTAGCAATATCAAATCCTATTCAAGATGTTGAAACACTGACACAATGAAAGCTGTAATCTTGTGTCAGTCAGCTTAAATCCTCATTGTAATCAACATTTGATCACCTGGATTCCTTTTGTTGAAACTCCACCTTTTCTGAATTTCATATAGCACAAAATGTATTGCTGGGTATGGTTAAAGAGGTAACATTCAGTGTAACAAGTTTGAGAGACAACTATGTGTTCAAGAAACTCACCTAAAATGAGGTAAAACTTTAAAAGTCTCAGAAATTCTACTTCAAAATTTTTAGGAAACATGGAGACTTTATCTTATTTGTATATAGATTCAAAATATTTGTTAGCACTTAAAACCTGAAAAAATTCTAAACATTTCATTAGGATAGTTAGAACGATTGATAGATATAGTGTTTAGCTTATTTAAACTCCATAGAAGTTTCAGCATAAAAAGCAATGAAAGATGAGCAGAGCAAGACTTTTAGCTTTTAAACCGCTTGTTCCCTCCTCATCTCACTGGCTAACTCAGCTTATTTGACTTGTGCCTTTTCTTAATATAAAAAGATCTTTCCTAATTTTGCAAGTGCATGCAAAAAATAATATGACTGTACTCTCCTTAGTTCACAACAATAGCTGAAGATGTATCACAATACCAAACGAATTTTAGTTCCCTTCTTTATGCTGATATTTTTACTGCTTAAATTTAATAGTTTATTTTCAATAATTTCTCCGAATTAATGTTTGATTTCTCGCTTTATTGTAATACTCAATGACCTTTTTGTCTATTGTAGGCCAGAGGATCTTCGTATTCCATTTGAAAAATTTGGGATGGTAAAAGACATTTATCTTCCAAGAAATTATTATACAGGGTGCGTTTTCCTAAATTGTATTTTTATTTTTGCAGCATTTAAATTTTTTTAAATGCAGTCTTGGTATATGTGGCAAACATTAGCTTTAAGGAAGGATCATTAATTAGTTTTCTAGATGATTAAAAGTGAAGAGCCCTAGTGTAGGAGTATCTTATAGTTATCGGGCAAATCTTGTATTCAACTGTGCCTTCTGAGCTCCTTTCTTTTTTTTTGTTGTTGTGTATTTCTATCTAGATTCTATGTGAGTAATCGTGTCCTCTTGTTTTTACTATCTTTAGAGTTACCGAAGGTACGCAATCTTTTAATCTTTGGTGAAGCAGAGATGGCAGAACTTATATAGTTTCTCCAAAATTTGAGCAAGTCTGCTTGTGTCTTATATTCTTTCCATCAGTTTTGTGTAGACATATAATGCAAAAAACTAGTATTTTTTAGGTGCTGAATGTGCAGTGAGAGATTGTTTAGTATCATTTCTTCAAGCACAGGTCTTGATCAGGGCAATATTAAATTTCCTCATTTTCTTTTATTGTATTTTCAAAGACAATCAAATAAGTCGAGCTAGCCATTTCTATGTCAGTCTTTTCTACAAATTAGGTTGTGTATCTCACTTTATTTAGTTATATTCATTAGAGGAAGCGGATTCTACTCATTTTGTAAATTGTTTTATCTATTAACATGTCAAACATGTCATCCCAAGTGCATTGTAGCTGACCTGGAATTGGAATAATTTTAGTCTTAATTTTAGCACTACAAACCTTATATTAGTTTAGAATTAAATACAACCTTGAGAGAGGGCCAAGACATGAAATGCCTGAGTACTCCGAAAACAATTTTTAGCATTGTTGGTTATTGGACAACCTTTGGATGAGTGATGCCAAGAATTTAAGAAAAGGAAAGCACTGCGTATTCTGTTGGTTTCATAGAAGACACATTTCCTATCGCGTTTGTCAGTTTCTTTGAAGAAGCTTAGATAGGTAACAGGGAGATTGTGAGCAAATGGTTGTGCAGATTCTTTCAGTTGGAGCTTCTTTACTTGTCAAGGGTAAGGATGCTACGTCAGATGTATATTTTAGGAACTTCGCTTCTCAAAAAGAAAAAAGACAGGAGTTAGAGAAAGTAAGAAAATCTAACACTTGCAGAAAGAGCAAGGTATCTGAAGCAGACAGTGATTTTGGGCACTATGAAATTAAAGCTGTACAACACCTCTATGAAACATTGCCTTCCATTTGATTCTATTGTATATGTTGAAAATGTACAATAATGTTGAGCTGTCTTATCTGTGATCTGTTGTTTGTGTAGAGAGCCACGAGGGTTTGGATTTGTCAAATATGCAAACCCTGATGATGCTGCAGAAGCCAAACATTGCATGAACCATCAAGTAATTAATGGCCGTGAGATTAGTATTGTCTTTGCTGAAGAGAACAGGAAAAATCCAGACGAGATGCGTTTAAAATCGATAAAAAGGTGTGTGTTTGAGTTAAGAGCTCTTATTTAATTTTAGCAGTCTGTGTGAACCTACTTGCCATAGATGCGCTTTTCTCTACGCAATGAGCATTCTCATTTTGTCCTATTATTTGTCAGAAGTAGATATGGCGGAGGTGGTTACCGAAGGCATACACCTCCACGCTCTCCAAGGTGGCGCCAATGTATGTATGCTGATGATATAGTCAATTCTGACGCCAAAAGAGAGTTCTTGAGTAAACGTTTCTAGCTTCCCCTTGTTTGGAATAAAGAAATAATTCTTTTCATCTGCTTATATTTGGCAGCATACTCACGCTCAGAGTCACCTCCATACAGATCCACGAGCATATCCTGTGACCGTAACTCCCATCCATCCAATAGCAGGTACCATGATTCTCCTCCATCCATAAACAGGTCCCATGACTCACTTTCCCCTAGGGGCAGATCACATGACAGTCCTCCAGACAGAATAATTTCATTTGACTCCTCTCTACCCAGAGATAGGCTTTGTAATTCTTCTCCACCAAGAAGCAAGTCCTATGATTCTCCTCCATTTAGGAATAGGTACCAATACCATGACTCTCCTCCACCCAGAGATGTGTTCCATGATTCTTTTTCCTACAGACACATGCCTTCTGAAAGTTCTTTGATATACAGAGCCCATGGCGGTCCAGCAAGAAGAACTTCGCATGTCTCCACTCCATTTTGGGGCAATCCTGGTGATTCTTCTCCGCCCAAAAGCAGGCCTTCTTATTCTAATTTATTTTCTATCCCGGAGCAGGTCTCTTGATTGTCCTCGAATATGGTACATATCACACAAGTCTCTTCCAGTGAGTTGTGGGTCACCAAAGCCCACTGCTTAACTTCAATATGGATCAAGGTGATTCTCTTTTGTTTTGTTTTTCTCATGTTATGGATATTTGTCTTATGCAACACAAATTTGACCATGAAGCATCTCTCTTCAATGAATAAAGTTTCTTACAATCCTTTTAGGTTAATATTATATTGGATAGATTGATAAATGTCCTTGACATTGCATCTGTTTCGGTAAGTAAAAAGTATTCTTGACAGTGTATTTGTTTTAGAACCACTGTACTGTTATCTTTTCCTGATTGCCTTTGTTTTTTAACCTACATATTACATCCACTGTTCCTTTCCTTTCTTGCTGCTAACAGAAACAAAGTTTACTTTTTGTATAGGACAGTTTATAACTTTATATTATCCGATCTTAATGTATGAAAGTGTTTAAGCCATTTCAATGGTTCGTCTGCCAAATTATCTGCAAATATTTTATTTAAATTTTATTTTTGTTTGTTTGAAGTTGAAATCCCTTGCATGTTATTTTTATCTTGCTTTATCTCATCTGCAGTACATTTTTCATTAAACTTTCTTGATCAGTTTTCTGCTTCTGCTCTTTCCAACCATATATTGAGCTCTTCTGATTTGTATTACCCACTTGTAGCAACATTTTGAAACACTTTAAAATGAAAATATGTTCATTTTTTAATTTACCAATCTTTCAAATCGAGAGGATACCTATTCAGAAAGAATGGGCTGTTTCTCACCTCAAAGTGATGTTGGATAAAGGTCTTTCCCGAGGTTTCAGTCTAACACCGATGAAAGTACAGTAACAGAATTCAGTTAAAAAATACAGATACACATGTTTTAAACTTACCCGGCACCAAAATCATACCGTGCCAACCCGCCATGTGCGGGTAATTCAAGAAACCAGTCAAAACCGGGTCAACATGGGAAAAAACGTGGGTAAATGAAAACAATGCTTTTTATATGCATGTAGTTAAAAAAAAGCCTCTATAAACCTCTCTATTTTCGTCATTTTGCACCTTCAGGCAGCAGGTAAACAACAAAATCATTTCTACGTAGGTTTCTCTTTCTATGCACTCTATTTGGCATGAAATAACATTTGCAGTTTTTCCTACTGTGTATTTTAGCGTCTTTTAATTTGCCATGTATTTTCCATTTGAAATCTGTGTAATTGAATTCCATTTATACTTTTGGTTTACTGTACCATTACCGTGTACGTATAATGTGACTATGGACGAAAATATTTTTAGTTCAGAAAGGAATTGACAATAGGAGGACAAATATCATGGAAAATTCCTCAATTTACATAATTTTTTGTATCACTTTTTCAATATTTGGTTCACTTAGCAACTTAACAAAGTCATTTTCTTTGGTTACTTGTTTGATACTGCTGAGTAGTTTATATCATGTCTAATTTACGGAACATTTTTGTTAGTTGATTTCTGAAAACTTGTTTTGTTTGCAGTGAATGAAATTCCAGCCAATCTCATCAGGACTGTATTTTTCGTTACTCTTGGTTGTGTACTTAATATGGAAACTTAAAGAAGTCTTCTTGTTAAGTTAGGTTATTCCATACTGTGAAAATTCTATTGCAGTTACTGATTATTAATCTCCTATCTAATACATAGATTATTTGACTCTGGAAAATTAATTCTCAGCAAATATCGAAAAATAACACAACTGCAACTTCACCAATAAAACTCACAAGAATAGAGAAGAAAACATTCACAATGATGAACACAATATTTTTGGACAAATTGTCCGTGGAAAAACCCCGAAGGGAAAACCACTGCTGCAGATGAGGAATTTTATTAAACTTCAGTAAAATTAAGGAATACAAAACTGCTTGCCTCTTACTGGCAGAGTTTCGGCAATATCCTTCTCCGGAAATTCTTCCCTCAATTTCTCCTGCTGAAATTCCACAGCTGCTATCCCCAACGCTATCACTGCGCCCTTGCTAACACTGCAAGACTATTTGCTCTCACTGCAAATTTACTTGCTATCACTGCAAGTCTTTCTCAACTCTATACTTGTGTGTTCTCCAAATGCCCATTGATCCCCTTTTATACTTTTCTCATTGGAAAACCAATGGCCATGATTTAATCTCAATCAATGGCTAAGATTAAATAGACTCTAAAAACCCTAACTAACTAAATTCTAGAAGTCTCTAGAGGAAACAATTATTTAATTACATAATTATCTAGACAACTCAGCTCTTTCTGGAAGTCTCTAGAAAATAATTAAATAATTAAATAACACTTCTTGGGAATGGAGACACCTGTCCAAGCTACATAAAAATCAACACATACTTTGTTCTTGGTCCAGGTGATGTCCCAGAGAATGTAGGGCTTCTTTGATGAAGCCATTTTGTTTGGGTAGGGTGCATGGTCGGTAAGTATTTTGGGATTGCAAACAACTTAATTGGTCAAGGGTATCTGTGGCCTTTATTTGCACATGCTGGTTTAGCACCAATTCACTTTCTTCATGCAGTTATGAATTTTCCTTGATTGTAAGTCACACCACGATTATATGCAAAGATGGAGGTGGGTTCAATGAAGAGGTTGGCATGTTTTTTTTGTTTTCAGGAATAATAAACTCTTCTTAGAATCAGAATAAACTTGAAATTATAGGGATGGCCATCTTTAAATTATAATTATTATTGTATCAAATTTGTAATTAAAGAGTAATGAGGACAATTTAAAAATCACGCTATTGAGCTTATAATCTTCTTTGAGAAGGATATTGAAGATTTAGATTATCAAAATTAAAGTTTCCATAATCATATTCAAGTGCATAATTGTAATGGCAAAAATGCATACTTATGATATTGTCCATTTATTGTGTCCAATTTGAGAGAATGGTTCAATACATTTCTAAGTTGACAAATTACATTTCTAAGTTGACAAATTGCATAATTTTGTGTAAAGTTCTATGTTCATGCAAGTTCCTATGCACTTATACCTTATGTATAATATGCATGCTTTGATATATTCCATCAATTCATGTATTGCTTGTATCTACATACTTATCCTATACACTTGTTCTCTATCTTAATTTGAGCCCTTTGTCTCAGCTCATGGGGCCAAGCTCATGGGGTCAAACTCATGATTGCAAACTCAACCCTTAAAATTTCAAAATTCAAATTCAAATTTTAGTTGACTCCTATCTATGACCATTTTTTTCTTGCTTAAGGCTGACTTCATACATGTTTATGTGTTTTTTTTGCTACCTTCTTATGACACATTATTCTAATAATAAGATCAAGTCTTATATGGAAGTGTTATTCTACTATTTCTTATCAACCTTCTTATGACACATTATACTACTAATAAGGCAAAGTCTTTTATGGAGGTGTTATTCTACTATTTCTTATCATTTATTTCCATCTTCTAGTTGACTAGTACTTATCCACACCTTTTATGTAGACTTATGTCATTTCTCCATGAGCCTGATGATGATCATTTAAATCATGATATTGATGAGGGTATACCATGTGACAAACCTTGTAGGATGGATCTAGATATAGTTTTATTTTTTCCTATGCATGATATAGTTACACCTTTTGATGGTAAACCTCTTATATGTCATGATATCGGCGATTCCATAAATTAATGTGGCTTTGAATGCAATACCTTACTATATACATGATGATGATTGTAGTGATGACCATTCTTCTACATCTCGTGTTGAATCTATGAATGCTTGTGATAACCTTTCATATTGTCTTACTCACATGATGATAACTTATGGTATGACGTGAATTTAGTAGATTCTTATGAGTCCTTTATTGACACAGCATTGTCTTATTCTATATTGCATGATGACATTATGAGGCCTTAGTGAAAAACTTTTATGTAATGATTTTGTATGGATGCCTTGTTACATGTGGTCATTTTTACTTGCTAATTAAGAACATTTAGATGATATCTTATTGATCCACAAGTTTATTGTACTTTTTATTAAATTATTATTTTTATTCAAAAACCAAGAGGCTAGAGGCCAAAGCATGAGATACAAGGCAAAAATCAAAGAAATTAACAAAAATACACCAAAGTGAACTAAGAATTTCCTTAGGGTCATTCTTGGATTTGACATCTAAAGGTTGATTGTTAGGTCTAGGGCATTGAACGTGATAATAGAGCCACTAATGGCTTTGACAAGAAAGGCCCCTAGTATGATGCACTAGGGTACATAGATTAGTGTAAGTGTTTGAAACATAGAAAAAAAAAAGGTGGTCCACCAACAAAATGGAGTTGATCAACCAATGTACTTATTCTTCCTAGTTTCACTCAATTATGAGGGTTATAATGCATAAATGAATATCAAAAACCAACCTAACCAATATACCAATCAAAAGGCAGGTTTTACAAGGGTCAAATGTTGTGTACTTGTTGCAAAAAGTGCTTTTTAGGGCAAATGTGTGTTGGCTAGGGTTTTGGAAAAATGCTTTTTGGGTTTTGTTCTTCAGTGTTTGCACTCCCAAATCCTAGTCGGAGACTGTCGAAAACCTGAAAATAAATTTTGTAGCTCAGTTTTCGTGATCTTGCGATGAAGGTGACAACTTTGACAACTTTTGCTTTTCAATAGATTTTCAACTTAAAACCTACAATCACACATCAAAGGAGAAGAAAAATGTTGTTTGTTACGGAATGGGGGTTTGCCTTGGTCAAACCTTGTTTTGGTAATTAAACCTTGAAATGAAACAATGCATACAGGAATGATGAATGAACAAAATGTAATGTCACAACTCACCAAACCTCAATTGAAACTTGGAGTACAAATCAACAATCTTGCATGAAGTGGCCTCAATGAAAGTAGATTTTGATCTTGAATATTGATGTGGAACAATGCTTGGATTGGATCTTCAATGCTACATCAACACATTAGCTCAACATGTATGATGCACTATGCCTTTGACATGATGAAATGACTCTTGATTGTTGCAATAATCTTCTATAAATCTGCTCTTGAATGCCTTAGAAATGCTCTTGAATGCTCCTATAATGCTCTTGGGAAAATTGCTTGATCTCATGAAAGTCTTGTGAAAATTGCTTCATCTCATGAAAGTCTCTTGTGAAAATTGTTTGATCTCATGAAAGTCTTAGTTGAAAACATAGTAAAATAACCTTATACTTATCTTATTCTTAATTCTTGAAATTCAAATAACACAAGCTGACATCACATCTAGGATTTCAAATCATTAAAATACCACCAAAAACATATCCCGAGGGGGGGGTCCAAGTCTAAGTGAGGACCCATTCATCATGTGGTGAATGGGTCCTAGCTTACTTAGCTAGGACACACTTTGGGGATTGTGAAAATAGGGTCCTAGGACCTAGTGAGGACCCATTCGTCAGGTGGTGAATGGGTCCTAGGTCACTAACCTAGGACACACACCTTCAAAAATTAAGTGTTGTGTAATATCATATATTAATGTCGGGTTTTATCCCTCAAAATTTGTAATTAATTAGGCTTGGATTTGAATTAAAGGGCCAATTAAGCTCAAATTAACCTCAATTAATTAATAAAGCCCTAGATTAGTGTGAAAGTGTAAAGATACACTTTACAACACCTTAAATAAGGCACCATTAATTCCATTTTATTAAAAAGGGTCATAAATTTAATGTGAATGTGAAACACATTACAACACTAAATCAAGGCATAATTAAGCTCATTTTATATTAATTATTTCCAAATTAAGTGTGAAAAAGGGATACTTTTTTCTACACTACAGTATCTTCCAAATACATCTTGTTCCATGGATGGTATTCATAGTCTCAATGTGATTGTTGAGAGTTCTTCTACTCTCATTGAGAAAAGAAGATAATCCATGTTATCGGACAAATTCTTGATAGAAGTAGGATCAAGAAGATTCATTTATCTTGTACAAGTTTCTTAGATGTAGTTATTGACCATAGCTTTAAAATTTTGAAGAATGGGAATATAATCTATTTGAGACTAGTGATGTGTAGTCATATTGGATGTGTGATTCAAATTGAAAGAATAATGCAGTCATAGTAGGAGGGCCCAATGAAGGACTCTCCAATTATGCAACCAACAAAAAAAAGGAACATAAATTAGAAACTCACAACAAAGTAACACAACATATATCTTGGGAAAACCCTCCAAAAGGGAAAAACCTATGCTCCAAAAGATCCATCTTTATTAAATTTTCAAACAAAGTGTAATATGTGAGAATGGCATAAATGTCAACTCACAACCTTATGATACTTTATTGAATCTAGCACCTCTAATCTCGAGCTATCTTTTGATCCATTTTTATCATACCTAATCTTGTATCTCCAACCTAGCTACCATGCCTCCCATCTCCCTTCTTGATGATCCTTAATGATCATAGAACTCAATATATATACCATTCTCCAACTTAGTGATCTTTGCTTGCTAGTGAGAGTTAATTTCTCTAACTAAACCAAAATACAAAAAATAAATTTGTGTGGTGCTTGATGTTTACTTCTCCCAAGTGCAATAATTCTTTGTGCCTCCATTTTCTTATGAGTTTTCTAATGGTATGTTTAGTTGAATTTAAGTTTCTTTTCATTTTTTTCTACAAGGTCCTACCAAAGTATCCCACAAACATAATGTCTCTATTTGAAACTATGGATTTTGGTAAACCATGTAATCTTATCACTTCCCTAAAAAATAAGTTTTCTTATGTACCACATCATTACATTTCTTGCATAGAATGAAGTGCACCATAATGGAAAAATTGTCTACACCATGATTGAATCACTTTCTTTTTGTGCCTTTAACAATCCCAATACAAAGTCCCATGTTTATGTCCTCTCGTGGTTTATGTAGCATTAATAAAGGTTGATATAACCTAACATTCCAATTGCATCCTTTGATGATTTGACAAGTCCTACAACCATGGATGAATTTCCTCACATCCTTTATGTATTTGTGACCAAAAATAGTTCTCATTGATCAAGGAAATTGTCTAGTCTATGCCAAAATGTCCAAAAGACCTTTTCAATGCTATTCTCTAATCAGATTCTCTCTCATAAAGCTCCTCGGTATACATAGTTGGATCCATTGAATAATGTTTTATCATGAATATCCATGCTTACTAGCTCCTTACATGTCTTCCATGTCTCTAGAAAATTGGGGTCAAATTTTATATGAATGTTTTAGTTATTCAATCAAGTACTTCATTTTTCATTTATGTTAGCAAGTTTTTTCTTCTACTCAACACATCAACAACTTTTTTCAACTAAATGCTCCAATGTTTTAGCACAAAGGTGTAACTCTACATGAATTCTACCCACTACATGTGTCACTAGCTAAGTTTACTTTGATTGTCCAATTATTGTAGTGCCTGATCATCAGACCACAACACAAATTCCTTAGGTAGTAGGCAGTGTTTTCATTTCTTCAATACTTGTATTATGACAAAATTATTGGTCATAGGCTAAATATTTCTTATTGACATCATTCAATTTCTCATTGAAGTAAGCAATTGATCTTCCTTCTTGGCTTAATTCCACAATAATTTCATTTCCACTTGCATCATCGTCCACTTGAAATATCTTATGAAATTGGGTAGGGCCAACATTGGCTATTATGTTACCTTCATTTTTAATAATTCAAATCTCCTATTCGCCCCTGAATTCCACTTGAATTCCTTCTTATCCCTTGCTATGGTCTTTGTTAACAACACATAAATATTACTTTATGATGATTTTTTGTAAAAATTGGCCAAGACATGAAAATATCTTACTTGCATTTGTTGGTGTAGGCCACTCCATAATGGTTTGACTTTCTTTGGATC
>VDFB02324027.1:0-35028 GCA_007258455.2 Sequoia sempervirens | reverse complement strand
AGTAGCTTGTTATTAGAGATATAACTCAAGCATGTGTTTTAGAATCTGAGCATAACTGGGACTATTTCTGCAGCAAAGGAGCCAATATAAAAAGATGATGACCTGAATTGACAAAATACAGAGCCTGAAAGGTTTAAATAACTCATCAAGAGCATCACTAGGAGCCACAGATGTGAGGGCAGATCATTCTGATCTACAATCTTGAGCAAGCTGTAGACAATAGATAAGTGATACAACTGTTATATTTTGAGATTCATGTTGGACTCTGCAATATAAATATTGGGCCCTTCAATGGTACTAACTGTATTTGAAGTTTAAGTCTTATTCAATATTTCACAAACGTTTGACTACATTTAGTTTTGTCAATTTAATAATTTATGTCTCTAATGTCAATCTCACAAAAAATGTGAGTAAATCTGTATAATAATTTGAGCTTCAAGTTGGACACTGTAATATAAATATTGGGCCCTTCAATAGTACTAACTGTATTTGAAGCTTAAGTCTTATTCAATATTTAACGTACATTTGACTACATTTAGTTTTGTCAATTTCATCATTAATGTCTCAAATGTCAATTTCACAAAAAAATGTGAGTAAATCTGTATAATAAGGCATCTAAAACATTCATGTTCCAAAGATGGGAAGAGGCATGGAAGCAAAAAAGTGTGTGGCCTCCTTGATTAACTTTGTCTTACTTGGATGAGTACAAGGCTACTCTAGTTTTAGAAGAGAACCCATCACATTCAGGTGCAATTACTCTCAGTTTTAGAATGGTTTACTAGTACAGAGCCATTTTCTCAAAATTTGAAACAAAATATGGAACAACTACATATGATATAGAGTTCAGACGTTGCACAAGAAAAATAACAGATTTACAGTGCTTCTTTGCTGGTTATGAAACACTCTCTCCCATCAGGGTATCCATCTAGAAGCCTGACCTCAAAGTTTACATACAAATTGCTACTTACAGGTTACCTAACATTTGTGATCATTTCTGCATCAGTTTTTACTGCTTTATGAATACACAGTCAAATTATTATTTGACTGCACCCATTGGTGTCATTCCTATTAAGTGCATGACCAGGAGATAAAGGAGTGTCTCCTAGACTCCTACAACCAACCTTAAATAACACAAAGAAAGCAGGTTCAGGGCTAGGTGTGGTTGTCCAGTGGAGGATGCATAGCCAGCTCCAGAGGTAGGTTTGGGTTAAGTTCCATACCAAAAATAGAAACTACAAATTGGAATGTAAGTCAAATAAGAATAAAGGATTGGAATAATATTTTGATAACAACTAATGTGTTACTACAAAACTTACAGAAAATGCATCTCGAGCAGGACCACTAAGAAGTAGTTGTGTGTGTCGAACAAGGCTGCCTAAGGCAGCAGGCCTTGGCAACCCTCTGGAAAATGAAGGCATCCCTGATGCAGCTGTCTGGTCTTGTGATCCTGCACTTGATGTAAAAGAATGAGGCTGACTCTCATATCCTGTAAAAGTAGAAGCAAAATATAAGCCATCAAGTAACTAAGCCTATTGATTAACTTAAGTTTTATGGCTGCATATCATCAGTATACATTACAGAACTAGAGCAAATTTTAAAGTGAACAGGAATTGTTCTCACCATCATGTGAAAAAACCTGCACCATACGGTTTAAGTATTGGGATAATGTTGTCAATGCGTCAGGAATAACCTGAAAAGAACAGAAAGCACATAACAAAATAGACAACATAAGCACAAGATGCAGTTATAATGAGAACATATACCATACAAATGAACAATTGCTGAAATATAGAAGCAATGAAATTAATAACTTCAAATACATCCAAAACAACACTGCTCATGCTCACCATATGTTGGTTTGTAAGACGTAACTGAGGTGGGGATGGCATGTTCAAACTACGAGGCGCAGATTCAGACTGAACATTGGAAACTTCCTGAGCAGGTGCTTGTTGACTTACAGTTTGAGAAACTTCAGTAGCACTATCTGCTTGATTTCGGCCATCTGGAGCATTTCCTTGCTGACCACAAGTTGGTAAAACAGGTCAATAAATGCACCATGCTCTCAAAAGAACAATTCATATCTACTATAAAATCTATAATAGAAGCAACATGGTTAAACTAGCTAGTGTATGCTCACCACCATTACAGTCGGCCCAGCACCCGTACCAACATTGGCAGGAGATAGATTGCCAATTCCAATAGAATTAAGCACAGTAGCAAGAATCTTCAAACAAATTATTCAATTGTCTTAGCAAGGCTACTATTCAGATTCTCAGAAAATGTGGTGTTCTAACAAATTTAAAAATGCAAGGCAAGTATGTCATAATAGTAAAAACAAGAATGCAAGTGCATACCCTATTAAGATCTGGAAAACCACCTTCACCTTGGTCTTGAAGATTGAAAGTCCCAAACACTACGTTGTGAGCAACTTGCCCATTCCTGTTACGGCCTGTACCTGCTGTAGGATCAGTTCCTGTAAAAGGTTTTGAATATTCAGTGTCTAATATGTTAGTCACTGCTTAACAGTTACAAATCAGTTGCAAATAATAATTATATATAATTGTGGACAAAACTAACAATGTTACTTCTGCAATCAAGTAACTATAACAATTTCACCGTATTGGCTTATTTATACTACAGGTGATAGCAAGCATTTTCACATAGAAGCAGAAAGGTCAGTCGGTGAACATTAGCAAACAAAACTGAAACAAAGTTTATTTGAAATAGCAGAAATTCTGACTATAATTTCCCTCAGTATATAATTCTTGTATCTCACTTTTCATTTTGCACAAAACCCATATTTTCTTAAAATACTTACATAGTTTATTCCCCACTTACAGCTAAGATGAGAATATTGGATATCCTATTATGTACTCTCACTATCAAACGAAAATGTAATGAGTATATAAGTTATCATAAACAGTCCACAACAGGCATAAAATCCTTCAATGCTAACTATGGTGCAAAAATCAAGTAAGATATTTCAAAAAATATATTTAGATAAGTTGAAGAAAAAGGAAGACAATGTAGGGCGATAGTAACATTTTCTTGACAAATTAGTCCTCTACTGTTTCTCTGACACATAAAAATGAAATGAAATATTTTATCAATGTCCTATAGTAAATAGTAGATAGTTGATAGAACTGGAAATATAAATGATACCTATTATGAACGGCTGAAAGCTCCAGACAACTTCAATAAAATTAAAATCTAACTAGAACTACAAATACTGAGCTAGTAAACAAAAGAAAAATTGGGTAGTTCCTAAAACTCTTCACAATTATAAAGTTACAAAAGAAGCCCTGGAACAAGTGAAGATTTAGACAGGAGGCTACAAGTCAATAGCACCCAGCCCTGTTTAAAAAAACTATTAACAGCAGATGTTTATGAGCTTCTGGTCAGTCTTTGAATTACAAATCAATGATGAACATGGGAGCATACAAAGCCTTCATAAAGAGACATGCAATGAAAGAGTAACAGTATCCAGGCAAAAACTAAAAGCACCAAATAGTAATAAAATGGATAAGGAAAAAAAATTGGCTCAGTCAAAGGAAAAACATGGCTCCCATTCCTAAACCTCCTTCAAACCTTTACACCATTTCTGTTACTGCCATCAATGGTTGATTCTCTTCAGCTGTTTTGAAGGGAACCTCTACTGGGTTGGATACTAATGTTTCAATTCTCTAGATTGCTCCCCTTCCTCAATTTCTAACAAGCTATAACAATGGATTCCTCTACTGTTCTGCTCCATGCTGAAGAGTTGAAGATAGCATCAGCTGGGGGCAGAGATGCAGCAGCACCAATTAGTCCTGACCATGTCCGCTTCCATCTTCCTCTGGTGTCTCTGCTTCCTTCAAGTGTTTCAGTACACCTGCTGTTGGAATTTCAGTGGCAGCTGCCGCTGCTGAGTCAAAGGGTGCCCAACCTTCTATCACAGTGGCAGAAGTGAGCAGCAAATCAGCTTAAGCTGTGTTTTCAGTTCCTTCCTCTGAGCAGATTCCCCTGCTCATCTTGGGGGCGGATGTTTTGACTGAAGAATAATATTATATTGATAAGAGATTCATATGTAAGTTCAACCATTTTGGCCAAGTTTGTCTGATCTCCATGACTGTTTCCAAGAACTAGATACCTTTCCTCTTAAAGGTTGTAGACATTTAGCTCTGTGCTCGGGTTTTTTCTGATTGTTTGTGGATCACCAAAGGTCGGGTTGGTCTATAAAAGAGACCCTGGTTTTGAGAGAAGGCTGCTCTGCTAATGAAGCCTTGGTATCTTGTATTCAACTCTTTTACTGAATCTTTTCCAGTGCTTCTTGTTTGGGTCAGGTTGCTGTACCTCCCACTGCAGTTCTTTTGAAGGCTACTGGAAATAGCCTATAGCCCATGTTCTTTTATATCTATCTCTTCAAAGACTAATGCTCTCTCTCATCCAACCTTTGTCTGAATCTTGGTACAGATGGATTTATATAAGGGTTTGCTGGCCTCCAAGTGCAAGATTGCATTTTCAAACAACAGCTAGACTATGGGAAGTTGTTTTTGCTTGCCATAACTGCTATGCCCTTGGACACATGGTGGTAGATTGTTCTAGAGTAAAGCATAAAAGTTGGTGACCCAGCTATTTGGTGGAGGGAGGGAAGGTCCCACTGCTTAACAGTTTATTGTGCTTGGAGGCCTTCTGTCAGCTCTCTATAGATACAGAGCATGTGTCTTCTTGAGCTCTAACAGAGGAACAGCCTTTGGTGCCTTCAGTTGACAGGTCGTCTGATTTTCCTATTGTGTTTGCCTCCATTCCTTCTTGTTGGTGATCATTATGTGGATGTTGTGACTGCATCCCCTCTTCTCATTTGTAAGCCCTCTTGGTCAAATGCTTTGGTTTCAGAAGAGAATGCCTCAGAAAAGGGTGTTTGGACTTTTGTATCTTATTGAAATGCTTTGTCAAGAAAGTAGAATTCTTCTCAGATGGATTTTAGATCACAAAAGAAATTACGGATGGAGAGTAAGTGTGGCATTCTCAGAGCTCAAATTGCAGCATTAATTATAACTTTAAAATCATTAGATAGGAGCAGTGGAAAACACCCAGGTAAGATGTCTCTCCAAATGCTATGCAATGTTCTCTATATAGACAGTAAGGAATTATTAGAGATTTTAGGCAAAAATAATAGAAGCAAGCAAATAATTCAATTCACAATATCGTGCTTCCTCATCATTTTAATTCAATACACATTACCTATTTATAGGATTGGACTCTCCTATTTTGTAGGAGAGATCCTATAACAACTCTCTAATACAGATGAGCCATTTTTAATAGCTCATAATACAAACAAATAATCGTACTAACAAACCTAACAAATAATAGAATATTCAACCACCCATAATTACGTGAGTTATTGTTACAACTCACTTTTACCTTACACACCACATTATTTTATGCATGTGAACACTAATTTCCAACAGGAATGTTATTTGAACCATAGTTTTACTATTTGCCAAGTATTCTGTGACTCAAGTCGCAGAGTACTTGCCAGATTTTATTTGTGCCAAGTTTTTTCAGAGTACACTGACAACTTGCTGCTGCCAAGTTTTCCACAATTTTCTACCAAGTTTCCACCAAATTGCAGCCAAATACTCAGCAAATCTACAGGATATAATAAGAACAGAGTCTGAACACATAAAAAAAGCAGAAAAAATGCAATTTTCACATTCAAAACACACTTTTTTACCTTTATAAGCTCTACATGCCCCAGAGGAAATAATACATGAGCATTTTAGCATTCTTGTGCAAATTAGAGTCAAAATACACGCTTTTTTGCCTTTTTTAAAATTATAAAAATAGCATGCTCCTTGACCCTGCTTGGGGCAGTGCCCCCAACACCCTTTGCCAAAACTCAATTGATATATGTTGTACTGTATTACTATTTTGCATAGAATTTCTAATTTTTTCAGAAATTTAAGTAGTTTTTAAGTTGCCAAGTTTTGCTGAGTTCAAAAATTTTTGGTCTGCTAAGTCTGACTATGTGATCCATTATTTGAACTACTCAACATTATGGTATTGGTTACTCAAATGCATAAGTAGGAATCCTCTTTCTTACCATGATAGTAAGAAAATGCATTGGAAATATGATTTGGCCATATCTTTGGAGTTCACTGACTTGACAGGCTACTTACCAAGCAAAACAAACCATTCACTTTAAGAGTGGGTCTCAGCATTTGATTTTGGAATCCAGTTTAACCAGTGCAGCCATACCAGGAGTTAAAGCTGAATAAGACCAAGAATCACAAATAAAGTATGCTTACTTGCAGGAACAAGATGCAACTGACAGTTAGGGTGGCATAATCAATATCAGTGATAGCATCATCATCCTCGTGCCAAGTAAAACATCATTGGTGATGACAAGCCTATTATGTTTCCATTTATATGCCATTCATACAGTAAATGAAGATAAGTTGAAAAATTTTAAATAAGACCAATAACAGAGGCATCCCTCCTAAAGGAATATCATCAAAATTTTGCATTATTTGAGCTGGCTTAAAAGTGGTAACCAAAACCTCAAACGTTGTTCAGATAAACAGTTGAGAAATTCGATAAAACTGTTCAAACCTTGTTGCTCATTAGTTCCATCACCTCCACTTGTCCCTGCAGTAGATGATGAAGATGAAGGTGGAAGAGGTTGTCGAACCACCAAATGTAATGTATGTCCATCCTCAACATCTAATTATAGTTAAAGAAATTTTAAAAATTGGGAAATGAAATAGACTGAAACACTCAAATTAAGATATTGTAACATACAGTGCAATCTAGACAACCATGTAAACTTAGAATACTTAACATAACCATTTGTCACGATATTTAAAAAAAGCTTAACCCATGAGTTCAAATATCCTAATTTATCTGCTCTGCTAAAAGCTAAGTTACCGATTCGCCACTCCCAGCCTCTGGATACGATTCGATTCGTACCAGATTCGCAATTTGGATACGGTATGATACAAATTCGGGCAGGGTACGAAATCTGGTCCGTGGATTCACCTTGGATTCGATTTGACACTGTGGATTTGACCAGGATACGCCAAGAAGAATCCACGATGAATCCAAATGTCAAAACGCCTAGGCCATAGAAAAAGTGTGTTTTTTGCATTTTTTTATTATTTTTTTGACTAACAGTTGACTTCTAAATAATTAAATATTTACCTCTGACATATTGCTGTTATGACAGAATATTACCAGTGAGCAAATAAAGGTCAGATCTGAGTTGTTTACTTCACAGTTTGCATCAGGTTTATCAGCAAAGCATACGAATGAAATGTTCTGTGATTAATGTCAACATTGTTCTGTTTCCACTATTTGTCATATTTATTTTCAATATCTCTATGTGTATGAGTTTCACTTTGCAACAAATCTGCAAAAAAACATCTCAGTTCACCAACATTCAAATTTGAAACAAATACTGGTGCAAACATAGGTACCATTCAAACTCAAAGTATACAACTGTGTGATAAAATATTTATCCTTAAACTTGGAGGAAGAGGTGAACTTTGAATCAGATTTAGCAAGGGACCTTACACCATGGTCCTGGGATAGAGCCCATTTGTGTATTAAAGCATGGTACCCGAAGTTCAACACTATCACATAATCCTTTTCAACTTTCCCTGCTTGGGTGTGTCTTCTGAGTCTCCCTTTGCAACTATGGAGTTCTTCCAACCTAGCCTCCATTGTTAACTCCATTTGGAAATTTATTCCAAGACCCAGAGTATTGAGTTATTCTTCCAATTCATATTTGTTCACATTTTGGTGGAATTAGATACATCCAAACAGTTGCCAGAAAATTTTGGTCTGAAGGTTGGTGACAGTGCGTGGAATAATCTTTTGGATCATGAAGGGATCACTTTTAGATGTTGAGCCTGCTCTGATACTGGACACTTAACAAAATCTTGCCCTCAAGCCAGGCCTGATGCTAGATGGAAACCTCCTCCTAAGCAGGCTGTGTTCGCCAAGGTGTATTCTGAACTTAATTACTGCTGCAAATATGTATATATTTCTGATTTTTATATGTTTTTTGTATTGCCGTACCCAAAACGTACCCAACCCCACAAAAAATTTTGACCGAATCCCGTACCGGATTCTCGTACCTGTACCCGAATCCAAAAACTAATCGGTAACTTAGGCTAAAAGCAATAGATAAAATTCAGACATGAGTGCCTCTATTGGCATGTTCATTGCTCATGCAAAAGCCTCTAGAAACACCATTTATCTGTGTTTTGTCTGTTGCTTCAATTTTCTGATTCAAATTATTCATATCCCTCTAGTTAATAGGCAGCCAGTGAGGAGAGTATGGTTAAGCATTTGCAAATTTGTGTCTTACTCCAACTAGGGATTCCTCAAGCTCCTGTGGTTCTTTTATCCAAGACTACTTTTATTGTAAGTGAATGTATTTGCGTAGTCCCATTAATGCTTTTGTGCCTACATTTATTTAAGTTTCAGTTCATCATAATTATCCAACAATAAAGACAATATCAAGTAAGAATTTGCAAAACTGAAAAGCTAGTTCAATAAGATTTTCCAGACCTACAAAGGCTTAATCAATATAAATAAAAGAGTTATCTAAAGTTGCATACAGTCAAAAAAGGATACGATAATCTGATAACAGTTGATCATCCTTCAAGACCTTTCCCCGACAAATAAGGCGTTGTCGTTCTAATGGCACACCAGTTAAGGCTGCAATTTGCTCTTTTAGAACAGGAACAGGCATCTGCAGGGTCATTAACACCAAGAAATTTGTTATTAAAAACCACAGATAAAGCATCATATCCACAAAGTCAATCTATTATTACCTCTCAATTTTTAAAATTCAGAGGGGGGTGATCAGCTTATGTGCTTAATAGAAAAATAAAATACTAGTAGTGATCTTTTTTCCATTTTCCAGTAAAATCAGAAACAGACATTAATCACATAGTTTACATACTCTCCGATTACTCTCCGAGTAGCCGAGTAATCTCCAAAAAATTTGCATGCCGAGTAATCTCTGCTTTTACTCGCGGGTAGTATGTAGATGGATTTTCTCCTGTCAAATTATCGAGTAATCACCAGTGGCTTGCAAAAAACCCACAAACTTGGCATGTTTGTGTGTGTATAAATATGTCTGTGTGTGTATATGCATGCAAACTTGGCATCTGTGTATGTTTATAGATATGTATGTGTGCACAGAGCAGTCCTGAGTATACACATACATAAATATCCACACACATTTGCCGAGTATTTGCCGAGTATTTGCGAGTATTTGCCGAGTTTTTCCCGAGTCAAAATTTTTGGGCTTGCCGAGTACTCCAATTCTGAGTATGTAAACCATGCATTAATCACATAAATGATAAAATATTCAAGTACATGTCAGGCATCTTCACATACAACTTCAAAATATTGACGACACAACCAAAAGATTCCAACATTTAACAGCCAACCATGCAAGTATTTTTTACTTATTAACCAAGTCAGTTGGATGGATATAGATCCCATCTTGCTAAATAAGAGCAAGGCAAAATCAAAAAGTAGACATTGAGTGTGTAATGGTTGTAGAGAGTTTTTCTGAAGATGACATTACACATTTGAAACACATTGAGTTCTTGGGTGTACACTGTAGATGAATCGATTAGATCCAATGAATATCATCTTCCAAAATGATTGGCTGCTTTTCAATTGATTTCGGAGATTTAAGTGCCTATTTTGAAAGTTGTCAAAGAGAATATTAGGAAGTTGGAAGTTATTGAGTCCGGGATCATTGCTTTCAGTGCATCCATTGCTTGTGCATTTACAAATGATAATTTGGCAAAAGTCAAAGCTAGATTTGATCAGCTAGTGTGAGTACATTTACGATTTCCTTTTGGTGTAGACAATATGGAAAATAATGAACTTGTTAACATGGGAGGATGAGAAGCCAGAAATTCAGTAGTTGGTTGAGAGAAGCAAGAGTTTTTCTTATCGTCAACTCAACAAGGAGAAAATAATTTCCAGACCTCCAATTGTTGTTGTTCGAAAATTCATTGAAAGCATTTGATCGACTATTAAGAAAGTACATTAGCACTTGCTTCTCCAAATTCTTCAAGTTTCTTCATTCTTCAAATGTAGAGGATCTTTCAAATTAGCTATTTTATCATATTCTATTTTTAATAGAGGAAAGCCTATTTGAGGCCGTTTTATTTTATTCATTGTCTAAATTAGCTTGGCCTTAAAGTATCATGCTTTCTCGTTATTTCTGTAGTTTTTAGGGGTTGCTTTAAAATATTGATTTTTTGAGATAAAAAATTAATATTTTAAAACCCTAAAATCTTTATCTTTTGTAACCTGTAAATAAATGCTTTAAACACAACATTTTTTATGATAGTTGACATTAAACTTATGCTGCAACAATTGTCATTCAAGTGTTCAATCTAAGTTTCATGTGTTTGGTGTGTTACATTTTATTTCAACTAAATTAAAGTGAAGAACAATGTTAAGATTTGTATTAACACGGCAATTCTAATATGGTAACTTTCTGAATAAATTAATGAAAGAGGCAATCGTCCTCTTTATAGAATTTACAATACAAAAATCAGAAGTTTCTATAAGAAACTGAAGCAAACTGAAAACTAACTAAAAGAATAGAAAGAAGCCTAATTTAATATATTACAAAGTTGACCTTTAATAAATTGATAAATATTAATCTAATACCCTCCCTTAATGGTCAATCTATCAACTACACCAAGGTGCCCCCTGAACTTGACAAACTTATCCGGGGTCAGAGAATTGGTGAGAATATCAGCAGTCTGATCCTCAATCCGAACATACTACAATACCACTAATCCATCTTCGACAAGCTAGCAGATGAAATAACAATGAAGTTCAACATGCTTTGTCCTTTCATGGAAGATTGGATTTTTGGCGAGTTTCAACACCCCTTGATTATCACAGTACAAGGGGGAAGGCCTTGCTTGAAACATTTACATGTTAGAAAGCACCCTTCAAAGTCAAACTGCCTCACAAGATGCTTTAACAGTTCCTCGATATTTAGCTTCAGTCGAGGAAAGAGCCACTACCTATTGCTTCTTGTTGGTCAATGTAATTGCACCTGTACGCAAACTGAATATATACCCTGAAGTAGACTTTCTGTCATCAACAAAACCTGCCCAATTTGAGTCTGTATAGCCAATCAGCTTAGGATCTTTGCACTTTCCATACAGAATGCCACAGTCGGAAGTGCCTTTCACATATCAAAGCACACGCTTCGCTGCAACTCAATGTTCAGCTTTAGGGGCTGTCATGATGCAAGAGATGTAGCTCACTGCAAAACTAAGATCAGGTCTAGTAGCAATGAGATAAATGAGGCTGCCTACTAGTTGCCTGAATGCTAATTCATTTTGCACAAGCGAATCTGATTTTGCTGATAGTTTTAGCCCTTTCTCCAAGGTGTAGATGCAGGTTTGCAATCATTCATTCTTAACTTATCAAGCAAACTGCAAGCATACTTGGATTGAGAAATAAAGATTCTATCAGTTGTCTGCTAAACCTCTCAAATGTCCCCATTTTGGCCATTAGCTCTTCATTTGGTTTTAGCCTATTTCCAGAAATCCGTAGGCTTGTCTGAGGTAAAATCAGGGTTTCCTTCTTTGGAGGCTTTTTGGCATTTCTCTGAATTTACTATTTTTAGTAAGTTCTAATTTTGGCAGTGGTCCAGTTGGCAGCTCTTCAGTAAGTTTTCCATTTCAGTTGGAGCAGTTGAATATTGTTGAATTTGGCTATTGAGGTGTAAAAGGGAGAAATGAGTTATTTCAAGTTATTAATGTTTTAATTTTAAGTTGATCCCCCCCTTGGCCTAATATGATAACTTGAAGTTGTTTTAAAAGGTGTTCATGAAGGGTGGACGCCTCATGGAGGGAATAATTGATATTTTATATTGTTTTAATATGCCTTGGGTTTTGGATGCCATATTAAGGGAGAATTAAATATTTTGAAAAGTAAAATATTTCAAAAATGAGCTTTTGGCGTCCCTTTCTTGGAGGAGTTATGGAATTTGAAAAGTCACTTTCAATTCTATAAAAGAGATAGTTTGCTCCAACATTTATAATCCATTGTTAATTGCTAAAGTTATGCTGTCGAAATGACATTGTGATTATTTCTTCGAGGGATGCCTACCTCCTAGATTCCAATCAATTTCGTGTTTGAGAGACAACACCTAATTGGTTTTTATTGCTGCTTCTCATTCAGACTAGCAGATGGAGTTCAATTGTTGAAGATTTTGGAGTTATTCTCAGTTTTGATGTTGCTGATATTGCTACAGCTGAAAGTGTTTTTTATTAACAGCTTTTTGAGCAAATTATATATCATTCTGGGTATGTCTGCAAAGTGTTTCTAGACCCAAGGCGACCCCTTCCACAAGAGATTGGAATTTATTTCCAAGTCTTTGATTTTATATTGCTAAATCGCCCTTCTCAAGAGCCGTACCATTTGGAGAGCATTGGGAATTGTGCCATAAATTAATGGATGACTTTTGAGGTGTTTCTTCATCTTGTCATGGGCGCCTATCCTCCAGAGGTTCATTGCACGTTGTTTCATGCCATTCGGAGGTATTTTGGTGAAATTATGAGCATTTAATTGATTCTTATAGTTGCTGGTTATTCATTTCCAGAATTGCAGATTTATATCAGACTTGTTAGTTTTTGATATAATGCTGGTTTGAGCTTCATTTTTATATCATTATTGTATTGTAAGAGTTAGAGGAAGTGTTACTCTAACCATTGATTGATTTGGAAGCATATCTTTCTTATTTGCAGCTGTTTAATTCATTGTAAAGTTGATTAGTAGTACTAACAGCTATTTATTTTATTTGCTGCAATTAGTTTAAATTTCATACTCCCACGATTGAGTGGTTGAGTTTAAATAATCATCTTTCTTTAATTGTAAGTTTCCCCCCACTAAATAAGTGGTTGTGTGGACTGTTTTCCCCCCACGTTAATAAGTGGAAGTGAGGATTTAAATGGCTGGCTTGCCACCTTTAATAATGTAATAATCTTACCCACTAAATAAGTGGAGTATCCCCACTACTTGTGGATGCCTGCATCAGCAGATGAATTGTAATTTTAGTTCAGTTTATTCCTAATGATCCTCTGACCATATGCTATCACCTCGCCCACATTGGGATCTTGGTGAACATTCTTGGTTAGAGTTACTTTCCATGCTAATTTGCATTTGGAGCTAACGCTTTAATCTGATTGGTTGCTGATTTGTGTAAATTTTGGGAAAAATTAAGGGAATATTTCAACCTCAACACCGAGACAATAATGAAGAAGTCCCAAATCTGTCATGTCAAAGGATTGACTGAGCTTGTGTTTTATCTCCTCAATCAGATGTTCTAAGCTACCAATAATGATAAGGTCATCAACATACAAAACAAGCACAAGAATATCATCACCAGACTGTTTGACATACAAATTTGAATCAGAAGGGCTCCTCTGAAATCCATGCTCAACAAGGTACTTATCAATTTTCATGTACCATGCCCGTGGAGCCTGTTTAAGGCCATAGAGTGCTTTCACGAGTCTGCAAACCTAGTGTTCTTTACCAACAACCTTGAAACCAGGAGGTTGCGTCATATAGACTTCTTCCTAAAGATCGTCAATGAGAAACGCACTCTTGACGACCATTTGATGGACTTTCCAACCAAACTAAGCTGCAGTAGTGAGGACAAGCCGAATAGTACTCATTTTGGCTATAGGAGCAAACGTCTCCTCATTATCAATGCCCTTTGTCTATGAGAACCCTTTGGCTACTAAACAAGCCTTGTAGTTATCAAGGATTGCATCGGCCTTGTACTTAACTTTATACACCCATTTGCAACCAATGGGCTTCTTCCCAAGGGGAAGATCGGAGAGGACCCAAGTGTTATTTTTCAAAAGGATGTGATGTTCTGCTTCCATAGCCTGTTCCCACTCAGGTACACCTTTAGCCTCAAAATAGGTTTGAGGCTCAGAGATGCTGTGAAGATTGACCGTGAGAGCAAAATTAATAGTATTTTGTTGCTTGCTCTTTTTCCGAGCAGTTCTACCCTCAGATAATTCATCATCACAAAGATCACTTATGGTTTTACCATTTAGGCTGGAGAGTAGAAGTACCAATATCTGAAACAGGAAGAGCAACATCACTAGGGGTGGCTAGAATAGAATCAGCTGGATGAGGATCCAGATTGTCTTGAGGAGGGGCGGGTGGTGGAATATTTTGCTGAGGTGACTGCACAACTACAGAATCCCTCCCATCAGGTGGAGCTAGGGGAAGACAAACACCCAAATCAAAAGCCTGCATAGACTAATCCTCAAGACTCATAGAAGTAGAGGACAGAGAGAAAGGCCCAGTAGTTTCATCAACAACAACATTGCCACTGAAGATGAGATGAGTTGTATCTACATCAATCAGCCTGTATGCCTTATGATTCTCACTGTAACCAATGAACATGAGTTTCTGGCTTTTGGAATCCAACTTAGTGCACTTGGCATCTGGAATCCACACATGAGCAGTAGAGCCAAAAACTTTCAGGTGGCTAACCTTAGGCATGCGTCCAAACTAGGCTTCTTCAGGAGTCATCTTCTTAACCGCAGGAGTAGGAAACCGGTTCATAAGATAAACAATAGTATAAACTACTTCAACCTAGTATTTCCTAGGAACATTTCTATGCTCCAGCATAGAACGAGCCCTTTCAGTAATGGTGAGATTGTGACGCTCAACGACACCATTCTATTGAGGGGTGTAAAGTGTGGTAAGTTGGTGCTTAATGCCATGTGCAACACAGAAACTAGAGAAGCCATTAGAACAAAACTCCCCCCCATTATTAGACCTAAGAGTGACTATAGGAAAGCTTGACTCTTTCTCAACTAAGGCCTTAAACTGCTGAAATATACCAAACACTATGATTTGCTTTTAAGAAAATACACCCACATTCTTCTACTAAAATCATCAACAAATAACAGAAAATACTTCCAACCAGTAACTGAAGGAGTGTTCATTGGGCCACATAAATCAGCGTGAACCAACTGTAATACCTTGGAAGCTCGCCATGAGTCACCATCTAAGAATGGTGTCCGATGTTGCTTGCAAACCTGACAAGCCTCACATACTCCATGATTCTGAGTCTGAATTGTAGGTAAGCCACCAACCAGATCATCTCGATATAACTAAGAGAGATATTGCATGTTCAGGTGCCCATAACGCTGATGCCAGAGGTTGTTAATGGAAGTACTCTTGGCTGCCACAGCATGCTCTTGAGAATCACCAAAATCAACAAGTCTATATAGACCATGATCCTCAAGTCCCTGAACGACTGTAGTGCGAGTCTCTCTATGAACAATGTTGCATGTATGCATGATGAAAACAATAGCTAGCTGAGGAGAGTGAGTCATGATCTGACTAACCGAAAGTAAATTCAGCTCCATGCCAGATACAAAGTATACATCGACAAATATTAAACTTCTCCCTTCAGAATGAATCTGCACGTTGCCCCTGCCAACAACAATATACTCTTCGCCTCCTCCAAAGATAATAGAATCTTTGAATGGTGTGTACTAAATGAACCAATCCCGAAGATGAGTGAAGTGTCGCAATGCCACCTGAATCAATATACTACGCAGAGGATTTAACAAGATCTGCAGGACTCTTGGCCATAAAGGCATAGAATGCAAACTCCTTCTACTTAGTGTGCTCTGCAACATGGGCTTTAGGCTTAAACTCTCCTTGCTTGTTCTATTCAGAAGCCAAGCGTTTCCGACAATCTTTCTTCATGTGACCATACTTATGACAATAGTTGCACTGAACATTCTTCTTTTTGGAAGAATCTTAGGATTGAGCTTGACTAGTTTGCTGAGAGGGCTGATTCTTGCCCTTATTCTTTTGAAATGTCTTGGCAGGAAATTCTTGCTCTGTGCAGGATGAACTAGCACTGCTACCGAACTGTTGTTTCCAACGATCTTGCTGTAGTAGTATGGTGCAAAGATCTAAAAACTTCAAATCAACATTAGCTAAGGTAATGTTGAGTGTCTCAATAAAGTGCTCATATGATTTTGGCAGACTCTTCAAAGTGATGACTACCATATCTTCCTCCTCCATTTTCCAACCAATAGCCTCTAGCTGATCACGGATGTTCTTGATTTTTGTCAAGTGCGCCTGCAGAGTTGTATTCTCATCCATCCTGATGGAAAACATGTTTTTCAAAAAGAATGCACAGCTCTTGTCAGGATGTTTCATGAAGATCTTTCAGAAGATCCCAAATTTCTTTAGCTGATTTTCCAGACAGTACCTGATGTAGTTGGTCATCAATGACAAACAGTTTAATAAGAATCACGGCTTCCCGATTTTGCTCATCAAACTTTTCTTGATCTTTATCTACCGTTGGAGGTCGTGTCTTGTTGCCCAGAATAATTTGGTCAAGGCACTAATATTCAAAAATGGTCATCATCCATTGCTTCCAGGTGTTGTAGTTGCACTTGCGACCATTGAACTTTTGACTGCCTTCCAGCATGATATGAGACAAGGAGGCCATTTTGTACAGAAAAGAGGTATAGAAAGCCTCGAACTCATAAAGCAGAATAGAAAAGGTTCAAATCCCAAGGTTGCACAAATCCGGCACAAGAAAAGACACGTTCAAAGTGGATAGAGAATATGCAAATTTGGGAGCAAATCGCACCAAAGGCAGACACGCCTTCATGCACAGGAAAGCACAAACACATGCTCAGAAAAGAACCCAGTGATTCGAGAACAGAGAAGTTGAATGACAGTCAACAAAACCCGTCAAAAACAAATTGCCAGAAGAAAACAGGTTGTTGCATAAACAAGTAAAGAAGTCATGTGCCAGAGAGGTTGCAAATCATACAAAAAGGCCACGCGGAAATCTCACAAAGAGAGATCACAATTTAGCAGAGAGAAACAAACACAGGTTGACAGAAGATGAAACCACGAGCAAGTTCACAGGTCGCGAGCAGGAGAAAACCCTCACATCACGATTTCTAAGAGATGCAAACAAAACAATGCCCAAGAACTGACAGTCGCACGCTACATAAAACCCTCACGTTGCGATTTCTTTGAGAAAAATAGACGAATCTCGCCCAAAAGAATGACGAAAATTGTCGCCCAGAGATTAGGTGAGAGAAGTCACCAGAAACACACGGAGTAAAACGCATTTTTTGCAGAGAAAAAATCCCACAAAGACTTTTGTGAATTTCAGAAAATAAAGCCCCAATTTTTAGAAAAATCACCCAAATTTCCAAAAAAAACCACAAATTTCTCAAAGGAAAAAAATCACAATTTTTTTTTGGCTTTCCCGCTCTGATACCATAATATGGTAAATTTTTGAATAAATTAATGAAAAAGGCAATCGTCCTCTTTATAGAATTTACAATACAAAAATCAAAAGTTTCTAAAAGAAACTAAAGCAAACTGAAAACTAACTAAAAAAATAGAAAGAAGCCTAATTTAATATATTACAAAGTTGACCATTAATAAACTAATAAATATTAGCCTCCGAGAGGGGCTTGAGGTCGGATGGCTCCTCATGGTCTCGGTTCGATTCCGCTTCTCTACCTAGTGGTACCAAACACTCTAGGCAATCTAGCCCGGGCCCTTAGGTGAGTGGCGGGACACCATGTTGTAACAAAAAAAACTAATAAATATTAATCTAATAAATTCATCTTAGCAATAACTTCAAGCTATGTTACCAAATCATTGGGAAATTAGGCCGATTCCTGGTACAATACGTACTTGAATCGGAATCAGAATGGAATCGTCGTGGAATCTGTCAAGGTTTGGAAAATTCATCCCTGAAATTTTTTGAGTTCTTGACCTTTGAAAACGCTAAAAATTACTCCCAAAAATTTTTAAAACCCTAAACGGACGAATACAAATCTTGTTTTGTTTCAGACAAAACTATCCTAGAATTTAAAAAATAAAAAATAAGAGAGGGAGTTGGGCCATAAAGGCGTCACAGGAGTGCCGGAGAAAAACCTATCTCCATCGTTTTATGAGCCAATTGAAATAGACAAACGTTGATTTATCAAATATTCAATCATTGCTCCTATCCTGCGAACCTGCTATCAATGCTCCCGGCTTTCTATATTGATCTGGCACTAGGTTACGTTATTGATCTACAGCCATGGCCCTATGATTCCCTCCCATTTGGGCATTTATTCACTACCTTCCGGGAGTAAGATATTAAATCATAATATATATATTAAAAATTATATATTAATAATATGTAATAAAATTGTAAATGGAAAACAATTAAAAATTTAAAAATTATAGATTAAAAACTTGTATATTTATATTGCATTACTAAATATAAATAGATTTGTTTATAATTTTTTAATGTATATATTTAATTTTTGATATATAATTAATTTTTAATATATATTTTTTTAATTAATGTATTTAATTTTTAATATATATATTATGATTTTTATATAATTAATATATTTAATTTTTAATATATATGTATTTTAATTTATAATTAATATATTTATGATTTTTATATGTTTTTTATATGAACGTATCCAAACGTACCCAGGCGTCATTTTCTTTTTTGCCATATCCACATACCGTACCCACGATTCCAATTCCGATTCTGATTCCGATTCCGATTAGGCAACTTAGACTTCAAGTGCTTCTAAGTGATGCATGTTTCTGAAATCTTACATTGTGAATGTGTGATATAAGTAATTTACTTATCCTTTTCTCATATGAGCAGATGTGCTGGTCTCTGATTTCAGCCAGCAAGAAAGCATTCGTTGATTTTAGTTTAGTTGATTGTTTCATCTAGTTGCAAGTATTTTAAATTAAAAAAAAAACTCACTTGTGAGAAAAGAACCTTTCAAGTCTCGTACTCATATAAATTATTGAGCAGAATTTCATTCAGTTATTTCCTTCATACAAAACACCCTGAAAAAATTGAATAGTGTTCTTAACATATATTGTTCATAGCTTAGATCTAGGGTTATTTTATCTTTCCAAGGAGCTTCCCCTCCAAATTTGAAGAGGTTTATCCTCACATACTGTTTTGTTTTGTATTGTCTCGCAAGAGACAAATTAAAACACTATGTTACTGGATCATTCAAAAATTAGGCTGATTCCAGATACAAAACATCCCAGAATCAGATTATGCATGGAATTGGCACAGAATCAGAATTTTTATCCCCAAATTTTGCTGACTTTCTGACTTCAGAAAAACCATAAAAAACATTTTTTACTCCTGAAAATTAAAAAACCCTAGACATAACCTTGGTCTGCATTAAAAATAAAAACCTTGTTTTCTTTCAGACGAAATATATGAATCGGAAAATATTATTTTAACGGTCAGCATTTCATTTATATTTATCCTATATTTATCAAAATCTATGAATCAAAAACCAATGACGGGAATAAGAATAAGCAATACTAGAAAACCCTCTGTGTCCAGTAAGTCTGAGAAAGCCACGAGTAGGCACACAACCAGTTGCAGTGGTATGGTCGGGAAGTCCACAAAGAGGTGTGCATCCCTTGCATCTATCAAAAGAAGCATCTAAACCCTTACATCAGATACATGAGCCAATGATTCGAGCATCTAATCCCTACTCAATTGGCAATAATCATAATTTTCACCATGCATAATAGTTTCTTTTATATTTATTATATATTTAATATTTAATTTTAAATACTTTAATAATTAATATTATAAAAATAGTTTCAAAATTTAAATTATTATAACTATATTAGCATATTGTTTATTTTAATAATTATGTAATAGAAATTAAAGATTAAAAATAATATTAAATTTAAAAATTATATAGCATTATTAAATATAAATATATTTATTTTTAATTTATAATGTATATATTTAATTTTAATATATAATTAATATATTTAATTTTTTATTATATATATATATATAAATTAAAATTTTGATTTACATATTTATGATTTTTATATGTTTTTTGTATGGACATACCCAAACGTACCCAGACCCCCAAGAAAATTCTGTACCGGCATATCATACCCATGTACCCAATTCCAATTCTGATTCCAATTTGGCAACTTAGTTAAAACAATTACAAAACTCCAAACAGACTAAAATACTAGTTCTAGGTCATCAAAAATATTATTGAAGTAAATCACCCACTCATATTTTACTAGCTAAACACTTGTAACATTTATATCATCTTGTAACACAAATCATGAGCCCGTAAAACCCCCAGTTCATCAATCAAAGAAAATTTTATATGTACAACAAAAACAAGCATACTCCAAAAACAGGCTAAAATACTCATTCCAGGTTACCAAAGAAAATTACTTAAGTAATTCAGCCTCTCATATTTTACTCATTAAACCATTGTACCATTTATATAATCCTGTCAAGTAAATCACACTAATATGGAGAAGAAAATTTACGTCTCTGTTAACTCGTAAAGTGTGAATATGTGAATCCAGTGTCTTTATCTTAATCTCAATAGTAGCATCAGAACTTTCATTCGCATCTCTCCCAGCAATAGCTGTTTCATTAACATTGTTGTCTGCCATCCTGCTGCAATAGCCACAAAACTGAATCACATAAAATAGAACAATTTTAGATATAAAATATTGCAATGTTTTAGTTTGACATCCTTAACACTGTAGTATTAAAAGGAGATTATCTTCAAAAGCCTTACTGGTGAAAAGAGAACATAAAAAGTAATTTGCTTTTCTCAAATAAAGAATCTGTGAATAAAATGACTTTTTGTAGTCTTGGAACCTGGACTTAGCATTTGCAACTGGAGTGAAGAACCAACATTGACATTTTTCCACTTTTAAGCATAGCTTTATTCATATTATAATAAATGACACTTCCAGCTTAACAAGTCCTGAGGAATACGAGACCACAAGCAATGCTTGGACCATTCCGATCCATTTGAATAAGAACAGGTGAATTTCTTTAATACCCATGCATACATGTTATAACAACAATATCCCAAGGCACTAATTACCCATACAAATACAGTCCGACTTACAATTCAATCAAAAGGCTGGTGGTCTATAAAATTGACAATAAAAAACCCCACCATAAGCTTTAACTTTTCAAACATGATCACAAGTCCAAACACCCTATTACCCACCAGAGATGCCATCATAATGTCCATGAAAAGAAACTACAATTCATTCTATTGTAAGTTAACCAACTTACAATAGAACAAACATGCCTCATTTGTATTGACTTGACATAAACAAACAATTTAAACATACAAATCCCTGGGTAATAAAATTTGTAAAGTAAAAATGCCAACATATTTTTGAAATATTGGCATACACCTCTAGCTGAAACAGAGCCCTTTCGAAGTTCAAACAGATCAGTGATGGTGGCAGCCTAGTAATGCATCAGGATCCCCTTAAGATGGTCACCTCCCATTATACAGTCATATTTCCAAGATTGCAAGCCCTTTCGAAGTTCTATCATGGAATGTCTATGGATGATCTAATTACTTAGAAATAAAAATAATTGAACTGTCCCTACTAAAATATCAGCTCTGCACATTTCATTTATACAAGAAAAAAACTAAATAGAACTTTGCTAAGCAGGTATAGACAAGAATCCAAGCAAGAAGCTCGCAAAGCACAATGCCAGGCCCCTGCCAAAATCACAACCTTTAATGCAGTGCACAATCGCAGCCCTTTTAATTTATAACTGGGGCGATTTAATTGAAGGTGGAGCCAAATAAATGCTAGTGATCCTATAAAGGAAAGAACTTTTCGTGGGCAGTAATCCCTAAAAACAAAGGATTTAATTAAAATTAAATTATAACTCTATCAAATGGAAGCCATTAACTATGAAAGGAAGTAACTCTTGTGAAGGCCAATGTGGTGAAGAGTTGTGACTCCCTCAAACATAAGTTATAAAAGGGAGATCATTTCATTTGAGAAGGAGATCAGTTAAGGAACAAAATCATCAATTCATCAAGGAATATACATCAATCAATCAATTTGGAAATAAATTATTATTCTAAGAAGGTAGCAATGAAGGGTGGTAACTCATTTCTTGTGAACAGTGGTAACTCCTTCAAGAAATGGATATAAAGGGAAAATCAGTTAATTGACAAGCAAGGAAGGAAAATCAGGGAATGAAGATTCATTCAAGCATCATTCAAACATTAACTTGACAATCCATCAAGAAATATCAATCAGAATTTAGAAATAATCTAGTAAATACATCAAGCAACCAGTTTTGAATTTGAAGAAGTGTCTTGCAAATAGGAAGGAAAGGACAAAACCCCTTCCAAGTTCACGAGAGGATAAGGTCGAAAACCCTTATTGCTCTATCAAGTTTGGATGAAAACACAAATCTTGGTCAAGGAGGACGAAAACCCTTTCATGCTCTTGGCAAGTTAAGGACGAAAACCCTTCATATTGCCACTGTTGAGTTAGGGACGAAAACCTCTAATTCGGCAGATTTGTAAGTATTTCCAAAGAATTCAAGATATGATTCATTTTGAAAATTGTGCAATGATTTATTGATCTGAATATTATAATTCATAATTTTGACAAAGCCATTATCATTTTAATTTCACCTCCAAAGTATATTTACAAGAGGAAATCATCAAGGAGAATTATAGCAAAAAATCAAGATACGTTCTATTTTCCGAATTATTCACAGAATTATAAAGTTGAATGTTATAATAAAATTTCATCATTCCAAATAAAATTATATTTATATATATAATGCATTGATCATTCTAAGTTGGAATTGTGGTTTTAGAGCAAAAATTAGAAATGTTCTAGAAGGGGACATTACAATTGATATCAGAGCATTGATCTTGCCAACCTACGGGGTCAAGATAAAATGATGGATGTATTATAATTTAAGAGATTTGAAGGTCTACGAAAAGAAGATGACATGGATCCTATTCAAGATTTATTATACAAACTTGAGGCCCCAAAATTATTGACAAATACCAAAGGTTGTCAATAGATTTCAAAGATGGTGTTCCCCTTGATGAGTACTTGGAGGTACTCAGGATCCCTTATCCCAACAAAAGAAATCTATATGAATACATAAGAAAAAGGGCTAAGGAAGAAATCAAGGAGCAAACTCCAAAAGAATCATTAATGACAGCAAAAGAGAAATCAGAATTAGAACCACATGAAGTTGCTAAACCAAAGGAAGAAGAAGAGTTGATACTATGTACATAATTACAAATGATGTCCAAATTTTAGGAGGAATTACAAGATTATCAAGAAAACTCCATGATGATACACAACGACTACATGGAAGTTGACCAAGGGACATTTGAACTCCCTTGTTCAAAGATCAATGAGCTTGTTTACAGGTTAGTTTGTAATCATAAGAAGAAGACTTTTGGTTTGCACATGACGAATCTAGGAGAGGCCAACATGGACACCATAGGACAATGAATGCATTCACTAGTTGTCACTTCATCACGCTTGAAGAACAAATGAAGATAGTTACCTTGAGGTATTTGAAGCTTGATGAAGAGGAGCATTCCAATCATTCCCACAAGTACAATTCAAAGCATGAAAAAGATGATAATAGCGTGGATCTACTTTTTGTCATCATGAAAAGTACTCTAAGCATGGAGAAAAAGTAAAAGACACTACCTGTAGTAAAGGACACCTAGACTCTTTTACTCAAATGCAAAATTGGCTTTGCACAAAGGAGTGGGACCTTGATATTCACAACACTCCCATAATTCATCATGATGAAGGATGCAACAATTTTCTAACATTCTAGATTTCAACAATGGCAATCAAGAGTTTGTATTCATTGTCCAAGATCTTTCGTGGTAATGACATGAGAGGGCAAAAGATCATGACAATGTATGATCCCATTCGACATGATCAAGAAAATCTTTCTTCTTCTTTTTCACAGCTAAATCTAATACCATACATATGAAAGAGAAGAATTTTGGAACATTTCTAGAAACTCTCTGATTGGATTAGTTACAAAAATGTGAACATATTGAAAGTGGACCAAAAGAAATATAAAATCATTTCAGAAAAGAACATCACATTTAAGGTCATAGATGTGTGTCATGCTTCTAATTCTCGTCTTAGTATATGAAAAGCTCATTTTTCTACTTTGCGTCAAAGAAATATCCATAAAACTTTGTAAGGGTTGGGCCAACCAAAGCAGTTCTTTATAGATGCAATTGATGCCAAAGGGGAAATTGATTTTTGGATTCATGCTTCCTTTACTTGGTTTCAAGCTATGTTATTGCAAGATGTCATTTTGTTTCTTCTCTCTGAGGATGAGAGGAAACTTATCTTAAATTACAGACCTTGCAAATTTCCAACTCTTGGTTATGTTATTGAGAGTTATTAAGATAACTCACTTTTAGAATTAAAGGCAAAAACATATCTTAGTTCAAGTTTTGCAACTTGTGATAATATCAGAGTAGCATAGCAGAAGATGAATTGTGAAATAGATCAATTCCCGAAATAGATCAATTCCCAAGAAAGTTAGAAGTTTCCAAGACCAAGCCATTAGCAGAGTTAGGTATGACTCAAGAAGTTTTGCAAAGGAAAAGGGAAGTCAAGCAAAACTATTTAATGTTAGAATATTATATTCTTATGATGTTTAATGGTCAATATTATTTTGTATTGTATTAGTTTAATTTTATATGCTGTTTCTATAGTATCAGGTAGGTAGAGTTGGTCATTTCATTAAATGACTTCAGTAACTTGTATTCTCTTTATATTGTAACTTTTTCCTTTAGTTAATACAAGCAATCTTTCAATTCATAACTGAACATGGTATCAGAGCAGAAACCAAAAAAAAAAAAGGAAGAATACTTTTCTAAAAATTTCAAGGAGAAATTTTTCTGTTTTTTGAAAAGTTTTTTTTTTTCTTTTCTGAAAATCAAAACCCTTTTCTAGTCACCATTTTTTTTGGTATGTGATTCGTGCTTCTGTTAAGGTGAAAAATCAAAGGTTTTGGCGTCCTTTGCAACCTGTCAAAATCATGGGCTTCTTCCAATCTAAATTCGCATCTTCTTTTTTGACATTTTTTCTAGCGGGATTTTTTTTTGGGACGCGATTTCTCTATCAAAACATCCATGTGGCAACCCGCTTTCCTTCAAATCTACCGCTTTTTTCTGCTTTCCCCGATCGCACAACGCCTTTGGGTTTTGCAGCACGACACTTGTCTTTAGCGCGAACCATTTCAACTCGCTTTTTTGTCTCTGCCATATTTCTAGCCATGCAACTTCTAATAGACATGTTTTTCGCATTTTCACTCATTTTGAGTCACGTATTTCTCAAATCTTGCCCGCGTTTTGACGTGATTTGCTCTTGGAAAATCCACAATTTTCCTTGTATTTGGTGGCTTTTTTTGCTCTTTATCTGGTGGCGTCTCTGGAGGCTATGTTTTTTGGTGTTTTGCAGACCTTTTTTTTGCAATTTTTGAAGCTTTCATGGCTGCCTAGGGTTTTTGAGAACTCAACTAGGGTTTTGACCCTTTGTTTCAAGTCGAAATTCTATTTTGATTTTAGATTCCTTGTGGGTTTTCCAAGATCTCATCTGGGTTGTATTCATATTTTTCTGGGCACCTCGTTTTTCATGCCTCAAAATTTGTGCAAGTGGGTGTTGTCAAAATTTTTTGGGTTTCAACGACATTTTCTGGGTACTCTTCAAATCTTCTAGGTTTTGACTTCAAAGTGCCTCGAAATCTGTGCTAGGGTTTCTGCTTTGAATGTGTTGTTTATGTTTTCGTTTTTTGCCTTCACCAGTTTGACCTCAGGGTACGTGATGGCATCTCTAACAAATATAATGCTCGAAAGCAGCCAAAAGTTCAACAAGAAGAATTACAACACCTGGAAGCAACGCATGATTACGATCTTTGAATATCAGTGTCTCGATCAAGTCGTTTTGGGGAACTCAACCCATCCCACTGTAACCGAAAAGGACCAAGACAAATGGGATGAACGCAACCGGGAAGTCGTCATGCTCATCAAACTCTCAGTCACAGATGAGCAGTTACCTCAGGTATCATCTGGCAAAACTGCTATAGAAATCTGGGATCATTTGAAGGCCCTTCATGAAACCTCCGACAAGAGCAGAGCATTCTTTCTCAAGAACACGCTTTTTTCCATCATGATGGATGAGAAAGTGTCCTTACAGGAGCATCTGACAAAGATTAAGGACATTTGTGATCAATTGGAGGCGATGGGTCAAACAATGGAGGAAGAGGACATGGTCGTCATTACTTTGAAGAGTTTGCCAAAATCATATGAGCATTTCATTGAAACGTTGAATATTACTTCAACAAATGTTGACTTGAAGTTTCCAGACTTGTGTAACAAGCTTCTACAACAAGATCGTTGGAGACAGCAGTTTGGAAGAAGTACCAGTTTGTCCTCCACAAAGCAAGCATTCTCTGCCAAATCTTCTGCTAAGAACAAAGGTAAGGCGCAAACTTCTCAACTAAAAAGCTCTGGTTCTTCTCAGGACAGCAAGAAGAAAAAGAATGTTCAATGCAATTATTGCCATAAGTATGGCCACATGAAGGCTGATTGTCGAGTTCGATTGGCTTCTAAACAAAAGAAGCAGGAAGGGTCTCGACCAAAGGCAAATGTCGTAGAGCACACTGATCAGAAAGAATCTACATTCTATGCGTTTATGGCCAAGAGAACAGCAGATCCAGTACAATCTTCTGCCTAGTCTATTGATTCCGGGGCATCGCGGCATTTTACTCATCGTCGGGATTGGTTCACAAAATTCAAACCACTCTAATTCTGTCATTTTTGGAGGAGGCGAAGAGTACACAGTTGCTAGTAAGGGCACTCCCCAGATTCACTCAGGAGGAAGAAATTTACTCTTTCTTGATGTTTACTATGTTCCAGGCATGGAACATAACCTTCTCTCAATCAGTCAAATCATGCGGCATTCTCCCAAGTTGGATGTTGTTTTCAATTCATCCACCTACAGCATTGTTGATAGGGAGACTCGTACTACAATTGCTATGGGACTTGAGGATCATGGTCTATATAGACTTGTTGATTCTGGTGATTCTCAGGAGCACACTCTGGCAGCCAGGAGTACTTCCATCAGCAAACTTTGGCATCAGTGTTATGGGCACTTGAATGTGCACTATCTCTCTCAACTATCTCGGGAGGGTTTGGTTGTTGGTCTACCTGAGATCCAAACTCAAAATCATGGAGTTTGTGGAGCCTGCAAGCTGGGAAGCAGCATCGGACACCATTTTTGGATGGTGATTCTTGGCGAGCCTCCAAGGTACTTCAACTGGTTCACGCTAATGTATGTAGGCCAATGAATACTCCTTTTGTTACTAGGTCCAAGTACTTTTTATTATTTGTTGATGATTTCAGTCGGAAAATATGGATGTATTTTCTCAAACATAAATGAGATGTGTTCAGTACATTTCAGCAATATAAGGCCTTACTTGAGAAAGAATCAAGTTCTCATATTGTCACTCTAAGGTTAGATAATGGGGGGGAGTTTTGTTCAGCTGACTTCTCTTCTTTTTGTGCTACACATGGCATTAACCACCAACTCACCACACCATACACCCCTCAGCAAAATGGTGTCATTGAACGTAGGAATTGCACCATTACTGAAATGGCTCATTCTATGTTGGAGTACAGAAATGTCCCCAAGAAATACTGGACTGAAGCAATTTATACTGTAGTCTACCTCCTATATAGGTCACATACATAGGCCGTTAAGAAGATGACTCCAGAAGAAGCTTGGTCAAGCCATAAGCCTAAGCTGAGCCATCTGAAAGTCTTTGGTTCTATGGCTCATGTATGGATTCCAGACGCCAAGCGTGCCAAGCTGGACTCCAAGAACAAGTAACTTATGTTTACTGGTTACAATGACAATCACAAGGCGTACAGGTTGATTGATGTGGAGACAAATCGTCTCATATTCAGTTGTGATGTTGTGATTGATGAGACTACCAGTCCATTTGTTCCTACTACCAGTCTTGCAGATCAGCCTGTGAAGGCTTCTGATGAGGGTGTTCGTCTTCCTCTCAGTTCCCATGATGGGAGGGCTTCAGAGCATTCTAACTCTGAAGATGAGGAGTCTACAAGTCATGATCTAGCACCACCTGATTTTCCTCAAGACTCACATCCAGATGACTTTGTTCCAAAAATCCGAGGAAATGTTTCTCCTATTTCAAATGTTGGCACTTCTACTCGTCGGCCTAAATGGTGGCTCAAGACTATCGGAGATCTTCATGATGATGAACTCATTGAGGGCAGATCAACTCATAGTAAGAGCAAGCAGCAAAACATACTTAATTTTGCTCTTACGGCCAACATCCACAGCATTTATGAGTCTCAAACATATTCAGAAGCTAAAGGAATTCCAAAGTGGGAAAAGGCTATGGAGACCGAATATCATAGTCTTCTGAAGAATCACACATGGGTTCTTTCTGATCTTCCTCCTGGAAAGAAACCTATTAGTTGCAAATGGGTTTATAAGGTCAAGTATCATTCAGATGGTACTTTGGATAAATACAAGGCCAGATTAGTTGCTCGGGGATTCACACAGTGGGAGGGCACTGAGTATGAGGAGACTTTTGCTCCTACTGCCAAGATGAGCACAATTCGTCTTCTTCTTGCTATTGCAGCCCAATTTGGATGGACAATTCATCAAATGGATGTCAAGAGTGCCTTCCTCAACGGTGAGTTGCAGGAAGAAGTCTACATGATGCAGCCTCGTGGTTTCAAGGTTGCTAACAAAGAGCATCAAGTATGTAGGCTCATGAAAGCACTTTATGGACTAAAACAGGCTCCTCATGCATGGTACATCAAGATTGATCAATACTTGGTTGATCATGGTTTTCAGTGCAGCCCTTCTGACAGTAATTTGTATGTCAAGCACTCTAGTGATGATATTTTGTTTCTTGTTATCTATGTTGATGACTTGATCATTACTGGCAGTTCAACACATTTGATTGCAGCAATCAAACAGGATTTGTGTCAGGCTTTTGACATGACAGATGTGGGGCTTCTCCATTATTGTTTGGGTATTGAGGTTTGGCATCACGATTGCATCTTTTATCTCTAGTCTAAATATGCCAAAGTCCGCTTTGACAAATTTCGATGCACGACAAACCCGCCCCACCTATGGAGAAGGGCCGCTCACTAACTCCATTCACCTAGCCGATGAAACGACATTCCGCAACTAGTGGGCGTTCATCTACCTCTACTACCACTAGACTCCTACACGCTCCGGAGCTACATTCTCGCTTCATGAAAGCTCCCAAAGTTGATCATTGGATTGCAGCGAAGCGATTGCTGAGATATGTTAAGGGCACTTCAACTATGGCATTCTGTATGGCAGATGCAAGGATCCAAAGTTGATTGGTTATACAGACTCCAATTGGGCAAGTTCAGTGGATGACAGAAAATCCACTTCTGGGTATGTATTTCAGTTTGGGTACAGGTGCTATAACATGGATCAGCAAGAAGCAGCAGGCAGTGGCTCTTTCCTCGACTGAAGTTGAAAATCGAGGAACAATTAAGCAAGCATGTGAGGCAGTTTGGCTCTGCAGGATGCTTTCTGACATGCACATGTCACAAGCAGGACCTTCTCCCTTATACACTGATAATCAAGGGGTGCTCAAACTGGCCAAAAATCCAGTCTTACATGAACATACCAGGCATGTTGAGCTTCATTGTCACTACATCCGCAAGCTGGTAGAAGACGGATCAGTTTAGACAATATGTTTCGACAGCGGATCAGACTACAAATATTCTCACCAAGTCTTTGAGCCCGGATAAGTTTGTTAAATTCAGGGGGCAACTTGGTGTTATTGATAGATTGACCATTAAAAGAGGGTGTTAGAATATTATATTCTTATGATGTTTAATGGTCAATATTATTTTGTATTGTATTAGTTTAGTTTTATATATTGTTTCTACAATATCAAGTAGGTAGAGTTGGTCATTTCATTAAATGACTTCAGTAACTTGTATTCTCTTTATATTGCAACTTTTTCCTTTAGTTAATACAAGCAATCTTTCAGTTCATAACTGAACATTTAAGACAGAAAAGACAAAGTTGTTCAATGAGACTTAACGACAAATAGCCAATTAAAGAAATGCATTGCAAGATTCATTGTATATCCAAGATTGAATTGGGATCCTGGTAGCTTTAGAATCAAGAATAATTGAAAATAAACAAGAGGGGTTGAATGAAGATTTGGTGGATGAAACAAAACTTCTTCTGAGCACACACTTATACTGAGAAAGGGGGGGTTGAAATAGTATAAGACAATCTCTTACTTTTCAAAACTTAACCATAGCAATATCAATCAGACAAGATCTAACAGTTATGCAACACAAGAAGAACACACGATTTACATGCAAACCTTAGGGGAGAAAACCACAGAAAAATATTGCTTATATAAAACTCTTTTACAAATTTCGTAGGCCCTGACCTGCAGGATTGGAAACACCAATCCCCGCTTGTAGAGTTTTGTAGGCACCAACCCATAGGAGACACCAATCCCCGCAACTAAGCGGCAACACAGCAAGAGACACCAATCTCTTAGATATGAGAGGCGCCAACCTACAAACAGATAATTGTTCTCCTTCTAAAGATATTCTTACCTACAATTCCTTCTTGAATATTTCTTCTTCAATGGATAATGATCTATTGATCCACCTTTATAAAGATCTTCTTGTTGACAATCTTGATGCAATGGTATTCATATATCTTTCTCTTCAAATCTGCATATGCTTCTTATCAAACCTGCTCGTGGATGATGCACTTTATAATCCTTCCTTTACACATATGCTTATATAAGATGCATCATCTTCATACTAAAATCCTCTTTCAACGTTTCTGCTCTTGGTCTGCTTAAATTGACGTAATTAACATTGCATAGCTTCACATACACTTCTGCTCTCTTGATTTCCTCTAAATCTGCATATGGATCTGCTTTAAATCTGCCTGTACATACTCATATATATGCTGGTGTATACCTGATTTATCTTTTTTCACTTCACTCAAGATCTGCTCTGCTAATAATCGAATGATTTCACATTGAGAACTTACTTCCTTTATGTCCAATTCTCCTTACATTTATACCCATCACACCTCTATCAAGGGAGGTGATTCTTCTTCAAAGGTTGGCCCTATTTTTGTTTACTTTTTTTTCTTTTTAATCCCAGCGCTGCTCCTTATACTGAGTAGGCCTTCTTACATAGTTAGCTACTATTAATTTTATTTACCTTTGTTTCACTTTGGAGGGCAACTACTTCACCAAGGGTCCTCTGCATAAAAAGAATAACTGTATTTGTTTCTATATTGATGAGGGCACCTAATATGGGTCAGCCAGCAAACAACATATAATGCATTTAGTGGCCTTAACAAAAATGCATTGGAATCGGTGAATTAGTGGCCTTTGGCAGTAACAACCTTATGCAATTTCATTGACATTATGCTTACCTCGCCTTTGACATCTTTGACAATATTGCAACAATCTCTCATACGCCTTTGACATCAATGACAACATTGTGACATTCCTTCTTGAGAACAATGACAACAATATGATTACAATATATCCAACATAGATCAATTCCCAAGAAAGTTAGAAGTTGCAAAGACCAATCCATTAGCAGAGTTAGGTATGACTCAAGAAGTTTTGCAAAGCAAAAAGGGAAGTCAAGCGAAACTATTGAAGATGGAAAGATATAGCCAGTTAAGGAAATACATTGTAAGATTCATTGTATTTCCAAGATTGATTTGGGATCCTAGTAACTTTAGAAGGATTCAATCAAGAATAATTGAAATTAAACAAGAGGGGTTGAATGAAGAATTGGTGAATGAAACAACCTACTCTTGCAACATATTAGAAAATTGTCATCCGTCAACTAATTCATTGAGTTAGGTGTAGTCTTGGTTAGCACCCTTGGTTATGATCATAAGCACACAATATTGGGACGGATAGGAAAAGGCTAACACAGACTATCCCATTACTAAACTTCTCCAAATGATGAGCCCTACAGAGCGTGGTGGGCATGTAATGTCCATGTTGGACGAAAACCTAGTATGTTGGCTAGACCCCAACAAACATTCCTCCATCGTGTTGGAGGCGTGTACCCAAACCAACTGGTGGGGCCAAATGTTGGCTACACCCTAAGAAACATTCCTCCATCGTGTTGGCAAGCGTGTACCCAAACCAGATGTTGGGGCCAATAGCCACATGTACACAAGGGAGATGGTCCGGTTGGCACTCTTGTGGGACAAAAACCCCACTCTTAACGCCAATGGGTGCCATTCACCATCAGTTTGAGTTTTAGATTAGGGGTTGCTTTGCTTGATAAGACCAAAAAGAATGAACTTTTATGTCATGTATCTCATAAAGAATATTATAAGGAGTTCTTGCATGAGTCATTTCCTATTGAGAAATCTTGTTAAATCCCTATGGCCGCTCCATGTAAATCTGCTCTAGAAGATCACCATGAAGAAAAGCACTCATCACATACATTTGATGAACCTCCTAGTGACATGCTACCAACGCAAAGGTCTAAGTGTACTCAATACCAAGAACCTGTGAAAAACCCTTTGTGACCAATCATGCTTTGAACTTATCAACTGACCCATCACTATAAATTTCATTACGTCAACTTACATTGAACAAGCTTCCTTCCCTTAAAAAGGGGGGCAAATTCCCAAGTGTGATCTCTCATCAAGAACTGTAGTTCTAAATGAATCCCACTCAACAATGCCTAATGTCTCCCAAAAAGATCATGGATCGCAAATAGAGGCAATGAAAACATGTGGATGCCTCTGAAACTATGATCTCATTCTCCCAAGAGCTATAGGTTCACCAACCAAGTCACCAACTACCCACAAAGTCTAACTAGCCCAAAATGGAGCTATAGTAAGAGATTCCTTAACCTTAGAATAGCAACTAGACAATGAAGGAGGTGAACCTTCATCCTTACTCTCATCAATCAATGTAGAGGGACGACTAATCCCATCATCAAGCATGTGCTTGAGAGGAACTAAATCCTCAAAAATGTTTTCACCAATTCCCACGGAAACCAATATGTTGATAGTGGAGTATCCAAGGTAAGACTAGGAGATCCCTCCTCCAACCAAACACTCATCTCAATAAACAGCTTGTGTAACAAGATGCAAAAGTCAATAACCCTTAGCACCGTCTGGATAGCCCACATAAATGCAAGACGTATTCTATGAATCCATGGCCTTGAGTTTCTCTAATGAAATGTGGGGCCCAACCAAGAGAACCAAAAACAATGCAAGTGTTTCATTATGGATTTTTGATTGCTCAAAGCTTCAAAAGGAGTGAATCTTTTCAAGGTGTTATACGGAACACAGTTCTAGATGCAATTCTCATAGTTAATGGCCTCTAACCAAAACTACGATGCTAGGGATCTTAAGTGGATCAGACCACCAACCATTTCCTTCAATGATTTGTTCTTTCACTCTACCACACTATTATGTTGAGAGCTTTATGGAATTGTGTGCTACAGGTAAATACCCCCTATAGTTCACATACTCACCATTGTTATCAATGGGAAGAACTTTGATGGCTTTCCTAAATTGTTTCCCAACAAGTTTTTTGAGTCCTAGAAGTGCTCAAACACCTCACTATCATGTCAAAGGAAGAAGACCCATGTCTACCAAGAAATATCATCAATAAAGGTCAAGACATATCAAGCCTTATTGAATGAAACATATGGGAAAGGGTTAGATAGATCAATATGAACCAACTCAAGAATTTGTGTAGCTCTCTATGCTTTGCCCTTGTTTAACTTCTCTACAATATGTTTTCCCAATATGCAACCAAGGTGAACTCCATCAAAAAAGTGGACTCTAGGCAAACCCATAATCCCTTCTTGTTGGCTCAACTATTGCCAATAGCAATAGTTCAAGTGACCAAACTGCTAATGCCACAATCTACTCACATCATCAATGTGAGTAAGAAGTAAAATGGACAATGGATCAAAAATAATATGTGAGAAGACATAAATCCAAGACTGTTGACTTACCTCCCAACTACCATTGTAGTATCACTCTACAACTCTCATATAAACCTTGTCAAGAAAGAGCTCAACTTTCTTATTAGAACCAATGAGTCAACTAATATGCTAACAAAAGATTAGTAGACACAATGATGGCACACAAAGAACATCACGAAATGTTCCCTCACCCATGTAAACAAACCCTCTCCTACATTAAGTGACTAAAGAAGTTGTCACCCATCAAAATGTATGTCGAACAAAGCTCTAAAGATGTGAACTCATCAAAAAGAAGAAGCCATGTGGTGTGAAGCACTAGAATCAAGTGTCCATGTTCTACAGGACCAAGATACAACTACTACAAGGGCTTTGCCTTTACCATTAGACCTAATTTAGAAGACATGGAATGAGATGAACTCTTAGCGAAGGAATCTAGAACATTGATATTATTCTTCTAAAGAATGTGTCAAACAACCTATTTGTTCCTACATGCATTTGTGTACATCATAAACCTATTTCTTACAATATGAACATTTGACCTTCTCTTTCTTTCGATTGTCATTCTTAGGAGGTGTCACTTTCTAGTTTGAAAGCAATGAAAGATTAATGATTCTTCTTTTTTGTGTGTTGTTTTTTATCATTCTTGAGCCCACTATTTTGTTTCATCTCCTTATTGTGAGTGGTATTCTAGTCTTTAGTGTCTTCGTTTGCACCCAAAATATGAGACTTTGATGAGTTCAAAGTGCCCATTTAGTTATATAAGCTTAACATCCTCCCTGGTGAGTAAAACTAAAAGATCATCAAAGAAAAGCATCTTAAATGCACATCCTAGAGCAAACCTAGTGGCAAAAAAGGTAGAAACAAACACTAAATATTCATCCAAACTTTCAAGAAACATTTTATTTTTTATTTTTCATGAAGTGACCCCATTTAATATTTATTTTACTATTGGGCCCAAAAAGTCACTTTATATTGAAAGTCACTTCACTCTAATTAATTAAATTAAAGTCGTACCTAAAACTTAGACAATTTAATTTAATTAATTAAATTA
>VDFB02324026.1:3687-43356 GCA_007258455.2 Sequoia sempervirens | reverse complement strand
AAAATTGTGCAGAGACAAAATCAAAAGATATAGAAGAAAAATATTGATATTTTTTATGATCAGATTTGAAGGAAATTATTGACATGTATGTGATCAGTTTTGTGAAAGAAGAGTATGCATCATTTAAATCAATTTGTGAAGAATGAATTGTGTGAAGTGTGTGATCAGATTTGAAGGAACTGTGTGATCAGATTTGTGAAAAGTATAAACAGTCTTATGAGAGGAAAATCATGTGGAGAAGTAAACTATATCAGCCATTGAAAGATTAGTAGGTTGATGCCTATTAAACAGATGTTGGAGCCTCTTGCTGGGTTGGAGCTCAGTTTGTGTGTGGTTTGGATCCTCCAATAGGTTGGAGCCTATCAAATAGAGCTTCAAGCCTCTTGCTAGGTTGGAGTTTAGTTTGTGTGGGGGTTGAAGCCTCCATTAGGTTGGAGCCTATAATTTTGTCAAGTGGAGATTGGAGTCTCTTGTAGGTTGGAGCCTACAAAAAAGAGATTAATCTATAATATATAAGCAATATTTTGCCATGGTTTTTTCTTGCAAGGGTTTCCACGTAAATCATGTGTTCTTAATTGCTAGATCTTGCATATATGTAGTTGATGTGATTGATTGATTGAGTTTGGAAAAGTAAAAATTTGTGTTATATTGATTCAGCCCCAACTCTCAGTATAACTGTGTGCTCATCACACACACACACACATAATTGATGTTAAATTATTAGTAGAAGCCTCCAATATGTTGGAGCCTATAATTCTGTCAAGTGGAGATTGGAGTCTCTAGTAGGTTGGAGCCTACAATAAAAAGATTAATCTATAATATATAAGCAATATTTTGTCGTGGTTTTTTTCCTGAAAGGGTTTCCACATAAATCGTGTGTTCTTAATTGCTAGATCTTGCATATGTGTAGTTGATGTGATTGATTGATTGAGTTTGGAAAAGTAAAAATTTGTGTTATACTGATTCAGCCCCCCCATCAGTATAATTGTGTGCTCATCTCACACACACACACACACACACACACAGAATTAATATTAAATTTATATTATATTTACTGATTAAAGAATATTTTGAATGTTATCAAATTCATTTATTTTAATGTAGCAAAATTGTTTACCACAAAAAGTGAAAGTTCATCATTTGAATTAGTGCTTATAAATTTAAATTGGTACAATATAGTTTAATATATTGCAAACATTTTATTTTAGCATTTACTTATTTAATTGTTTTAGAACTTTAGGATTCAACTCTCTTATAATAAGCAACTTCTTCAAGGTGCATGATGGCAAACAGGATTTTTTTCTTTGATTAGATTTTCATAGAAATACTAATTTTAAATCCACATTGAATCACATTCCATGTATTATCCAGTTAAAACCAGGAGTTTAAATTTTTGGTTCATATCCACGGCAATCTCTAAGGTTAAAATTCTGGCTTAAATCATTGTATTGTGCACAGGGGCAAGAATTCCACAAAAACTCTTTGGCATTTAATGTTTACTCTCAGCTTTTTTGTTACTTCCTTGCTGGGGTGCTTCTTCCTGAAGGACTTCCTTTGCTCCCCAACTACATCTTGAATATAAAGATCCAACTTCCCTTCTCCCATTCTTTCTTCTTACTTTTCACATCTTTACACTTATAAGAGTAGTTACAATGTTTGAAAAATTCAGTTCTTTCAGGAGATCAAAAAATTTGGAAATCTGGAATTTTCAATAAACATTCATAAATTTTGGATAGTAAATGAAAGGTCTGGATTGGATTTGACAAATCTGGAAGGTCCAAAAACTGGATCTGGCCTTGAACCAGATTGGGCTGTAACTATGCTTAGAAGGAAACTGATAGATTTTCTGCACCTGTTGATGAGTAAGTTTTTGTGGGTAATTGAGTATTTCTTTTCATCTCAACTTCTTTGAATTATCTTTCTCAGTTGTAGTTTCCAAGTTGAACTTTAACTCAGTGTAGAGATTTGTACACAATCCACCCATCAACTACCTCCATCCCCATCTCAACCCCTCCCCACTCTGCCATTGTTTGCCTTAAATTTTTTATTTGCTGTATGGATTTAATTTGTCAACAGATTGTCATTAAAGAGGACAATGGGTATAGGCAAGGGAACTTATCAATTGCCATCCCAAAAGTAAATATTCCCACATTATAAAAAGGAAAACTATGACAAAGTTCTTTAATTAATAATTTTTTGAACTTAAGAGCATGTTGATCCCTGAGCATGCCATCTTCAAAATCAGATTTTTAGCTCGTTTTATTCATAATTATCCAACAGGGGATTTCAAGTCATAGGTTATGCTCATTGTATTCCAAATATGTAGCTTTTTGTTGCTTTATCTTATATTTGTGAAAGTTTTCTTTAGTTTTGATAGTAATAGATAACCCACTTCCTCAATAGTTTTCTACTCTAGTAGTTAATTTAATATATTGGAATTCATTTTGGTTTTGAAGCATGAAATTTTCTGCATTTGAAAGCTATTTTTATTCCTCAACATGATGCATTGGCTTCTGTTTGATATTTTTTATTGCTCAATGAAATTCGTGTGCAGTGATACTCTGAGTTCTACTTTCCATTATTTTTTTGCATTTGCAATATAGTGATTTTCAAGAGTTTAAATGTGTAGTATATGTTTAAGTGTTGGGCATTTGGCATATTGGCTTTTCTGATGTACATAATACATGTTGGCTACAGCTGCATGATTGGCTGGATCTGTCTTTGAACCATTTGGTACCTTCTTCCCTCCTTATCCTTTCAAGGTAACTACTTGTGGTCCTTTAGTCTAATTCCTACTGTTTGTACCTCTAAGAAAGGAATGTATTTCGACATTATTGTCTATTGTGGTTGTTTGATTCATACTCTTCTTTGCCAGAGCATTTACAGTGTCAGGGAAAGTCAAGCCAGAAGAGGCTGTTCAGGCCACACTGTCTTCTCTTCCAGATGAGCTTGTGGATTCTGTAGGTGTTACTGCATTTCCAAGTGAGGATTCGGTTGCTGATCGAAGAAGAAAACTAGAGTACTTGGAAATGCAAGAGGAGCTTATTAAGGTTACATCAAATCTTTCAACTTCTATGACAATTGTTTTTCCTTTTTATTGTGTTTCTTGTGAGCCTTTTCCTAGTAAGTATGAATTTGCATTCTTTGTGAGCTTGTAAAAGAAGAATGGGTGCTATAGGGTCAGAGTGGTAATCATGGTTCTTCCATTACTTGCAGTTAGTCCTTCTGGATCCTGCACAGATCCTGTTGTATGCAAATTTTCAGATGTACCAAATCAATCTGTTCCAAATATGGATAGTTTTTATAGATGTTTTTTTTAAAACGTTAAAGTTATCATTTTTCTGCTTATGCATGTTCTAGCCAACTTATTCTGTGCAGTGAACAATCAAAATATTACATATGTTTATGATATATAATTGTGTACACGGATACACACATACTTTTTTCATGTCTATGATCTGAATATTTTCCAAATTTTTCTCAGATTGATTTTTGGATTGTGTTTCCACCTGTATGAATCTGCTTTTCTGAACTTGGTAATTATGCTATCTGGATGGTTTGCGATAATGTTTTAGTGGGTATCATTACATAATCTTATGAGTAGGAAGGGTCTTTCCTTTGTGTTTGTTATGTGATGTTTTCTGTGAGATGTTCTAACAACATCCTCATTTCTCATTGGTTAAGCTATGACAAGCACATGTGAAGAAATTTATAAATAGGGAAAAAAGGTCAGTTTTTCAGGGAAAGAATTGATTTCATTGAGTTTACATGATAGGAGGAAGAAAAGAAAGAGAAAGAGGAGCAAGCAAGGCTGGAGGACGAGCCAATAATGAATCAAAGAGATATTGCATTAAATGAGATGAACGTTGCAACAGAAAGAGAGGTGCAAGAGTTGGCAAGAGCTAAAGCCATAGAAAAGCAAGAACAACTTTGTGAGCTTAGTCGTGCTTTAGCTGTTCTAGCTTCAGCTTCTGTATACTTTCTTCCTTTCTCCCTTTTCTCTTATGTGCTTATTTCCGTTTTTAGAACAATTCTTATAAATTCCTTTGACTTATTTTCAGCCAATCTGTAACTCTAGTTCTAGATTGTAATTGACACATACTTGTTCTTTCAGTCAGTCAGTGAGGAACGTTCCAAATTTCTGAGGCTTGTAAACAAAGAGGTAAACAATTGAATAATATTTATTATTTGTTGTCTTCTTCATTTTTGAAAATTGCGAGATTGCAATTTTTTATTTTATTTCTTGCTTGTTTTAATTTATTTTGCATATTGAGCTTCATTTAGCCAGTGAATTTCATGTCATTTGACAAAATTTTTTCCATATTAAAACGATATTAATTAGATGCTTTATTATTAATCTGAGATATATTCTTGTTATAGCCATTTGTCTAAGCATTACCTTTATAATATGTTATTTGCTTTCAGATATTTCTTGATAAGTTGTCTAGATATACTATATATAAGTATATGATACTGGATTTTGTTTCAAAATTAGCAATTATAGCCTCAACAATCATGTTCAAAATGATATAAAAATGTTCTAATGTAATGATTTGAATATAGAGCTCATCAAATTAGAGGATTTGTGGTCTTAGCAAGGAACACCATCAAATATGAAATGCTAGTATTGAATAACAAAACAAGTCTACACAAGAGAGGGCTAGGCTTATCCTTACTGATCTAGTTTACTCTAAAAGCAATGCAAGTCTGTAGAAGATGGGGCTTGGTTTATTCCCTTGTTCGATAGGGACACTCTCCCCTACAAAACTTGGCAATTCCGAGATGAGGAATTTTCAGATATGCAGACTTGGAAGAATGTCCTTGTGCTGTCCCACCACCATCACCATGTATCTAGGGATGTTTTTGGGACATTCCCCTATTTTGAAGATGCTGCTCAGACTTTGGGATGTCCTTGAAACGCTTAGGTGACCACACCTGAGACTCCTAGGTTACCCCATTACAAATCAATCAAAGAGTTCATTTTTTAAAAAAAAAAACACAATTTTTTTTAATCTTCGTGCTATAAATCATAACCCTAATGGTCTATGGGTCCCATCCACGCCCTAAGCAATCACAAAAAACTTACGAATAGGCATCTAAGCCTCATTCCAAATCACTCCCAAGTTTTAATAGCAAAGTTGAAAGTTGTAACGGTAAGCTGCAAGCTTGCAATAGTGAGAAAGATTGCAAGCGAGGGCATTAGGAAGTCTTTATCAATCGACAGTTGAATCAATGCATTCTTCAAGCCTCAAGGTAGGCTTTGGCCTTTCGTGACAGTTTTTTTTTTTTTTTAATTTAGTAATTTTAATCGACTAATTTAGTATCCTAAATTAGGCTCTAGGAGTTTACATTGTTCCAAATTCTTAGATGATTTTGCTGAGGGCCCCTTTGATGAGAAGTCACCTTTAATTTTTTAAAACAATTTGCAGCTATAGATTGCAAACAGAACTTGGGGCAATAGACTATGGAGATGTCATTTTTGTCAACTTAAATTTCAAGGCAGCATCACAACAGTTAATATACACCTTTATGTCATAGTCAAAGGTGGAGGAGTATGTAAGGGATTGCCATTTGAAAAAAGAATTGAAATAAATAGATTATGGGGTTTAGTTGATGACCAAAGTCTTGTACCTGCCACTTTGCCATTGAGGGCCTCCTACTCCTGCTAGTTTTAGGGTTGGCCTAGATCCAAAAGTTTCAGCTCATTCTACTTTTTCATCTAGTTCAAGGGCAGCTGTAACAGAGTTTATGGGGAAATGTAGAATGACCGCTAGTGGTGTTGCATGCATGGTGTTAGAGTAGGAATGAGGCAGATGATGGCATTGTTAAATTCTTCTTGGCAATGGTATTCCATGCCATGTGGTTCACTCTCCTTATTATAAGGAGGATGTCGCAAAAATAATGAGAGCCTGACCATCATATCTGTGCTACAAGTGGAGGCAAAACCAAGGACAAGAATCTTAGATAAGAACTACTCCAATATGGAGAAAATGAAAGGTACTTGGGTCATTAGTAGATGCAATATAATCATGGATGGGTGGATGGATATTAGGCATTGTCCACTCATCAACATCATTGTCACATGTACAAAGGGTCCTTACCTCTTCAGGGCTATCGATTGTTTAGGGCACTGCAAGAATGCTGATTTTCAATTTCAAATCTTTAGAGATTCCATTGAGGAGTTTGGGCTAGAGAATGTGGTGCAAGTAGTGACATATGTAACATGTGTGCAAAGCTGTAGTAAAATTTATGGAGACAACTATAGAAATATTTGGTGGACTCCTTGTATGCATGCAATGAATAATGCATTCAAGGACATAGGTAGAATCAGATGGACCAAAGAGGTGTTCACTGTTTAATGATGCTAGACATGTGCAAATGTTTATTTGCAATCAACATACTTCACATGGATTCTTTACAACTTTCTTTAAGGAGTTTTTGAAACTTGTAGAGCCTAAATACACGTCATACTTAAATCTCTTGGAGAGGAATGTTTGAGTTGTAAGAGGGATTGCAACTAGTGGTCATGGTAGTAGACTGGAATCAATGGCTTGACTCTAATTTAGAACAAAGGATGTGGTGAAGAGTGGCACTTTTGGGCTAATGCAAGATACATTGTTGCCATTATTACTTCAATTTTCAAAGTTATAGTTATGGTGATGAAAATGCACCAAGCCTTGCAGAGGTGTATCGGTGCATTGACAATATGCTTGGCCAAATGAAGCCATTGTACAAGAGAACAATCTAATGTTAGAGTTCTACAATGTAGACATTCATCGCCAATGAGAGAAGCTCAACAATCCCTTGCACATGGTTTCCTATGCATTGAACCCAAAGTAGTATGTCAAAAGGCTTGATAGAATTACCCTATATAGGATACTGAGGTGAAGGAAGGGCTCATGAAGGCTGTTTAGAAGATGTTTGATTCTACATAGACCAATGCCATTTGTATTGAGTGGACAAAAGTTTCCACTTTTAGGGGATATCTAGAAGAGGCCAAGATAGATAGGGAGATTATGGCACAAATTGATCTAATTCTATGGTGGACTATACATGGTCCTAATTCTTTGACAACCACACTAGCCATTCGTCTGCTGCCCTAGGTTTCTAATTTTTAGTTGCTGAGAGGAATTCGTCTACTTACAGTTTCATCTCATTTGTAAAGACGAATTGACTTATCTCAAGTAGGGTGAAAAGCTTGTAGTTGTACATAGTGCCTTGTGTCTAATTGACCACAACACGCTTATGTACAAGGAGAGTCTAGGAATTGGATGGGATGTAGAGTCAAAAGAGCTAACACATGTTAATGAGATGTAGCATAGATAGGGTTGGTTAGTATTGCATTGGAGGAGCTTGACCTTGAGGAGTTTGATAGTTCAAGTAATGAGGTGTTTGTCTTGGACTTTGGGGATGAGTGATGATTTGAGGCATGGGGCCATTGGCCAATTGTATTTTTGAATCTAATAATTAGTTTGAATATAATATAACTATATTGATATTCAACATTTTCATTGCTCATTCAATGCGATATCAAATATGTTTTGAGTATTTCACGGTTTCATATGGTTTTCCTTGTATATCTTTTTATGACTAATTTTTAATTACTATACATTTTTTGTTGGAAATATTGTCATTGATGTCAAAGGGGCATGGACAAGATAGTTTGTCATTGATGTCAAAGGAGAAGGACATCGTTGAAGGAAATCAATGCCATAAAAAGCCAAATGCCAAAGGTCACTAAAACACTCCTTCCATTAAGGATGGCCTACTTATTATAAGATGGCATTGAAATTAAATAAATTAAACACAATCATTTTAGGCTGACCCTTTCAAAAGGAATCGCCTCACTAGGAAATAGACACCTCCCTTGAATGCCCACTCTCTTGGCATAGTCACTTCTTTTGGGGAAGTCAAAATAAATTAACTTTAAATATTCTTTGATAAGGCCGACCTCGCTTAAGTCTCGTCTCTTGGTGCGGCAGAATCAATATAACATTATCTTTTACTTTTTCAAGTTAACAACAACAATAACTATAAATGCACAATATCAACAAATAAGAACACAAGAAGAACAAATGATTTACGTGGAAACCCTTTCGGGAGAAAACCATGGAAAAATATTACTTATATAAAATTCTCTTACAAACTTTGTAGGCGCCAACCTATTGGAGACATCAACCCCCAACACTTGAGCACCAACTCAAAAAGATACACCAATCTCTTTCAATATGAGGCACCGACCTCTCTAATATGAGGCACTGACCTCTCTAATATGAGGCGCCAACCTCAATACGTGGTAATAACCTCTTGAAAGACAAAGTATTGTTCTTCTTGATAATCCTCTAAAAATCTGCCTTTGAATAATCTTCAATTATTTTCTCTTCACACAAATCTGCTGCTGTATATATGATTTATCAATTTATCTTCCACACACACCTTTCTCCACATTCTACAAACTCCCCTTATATCTTCTCCAAGATAGGCGACCATTTGAAAGGATACGATGCTTGACAAAGGAGGCCACACTTCATTATTTTACACCTTTTTAAAGCACCTTTTAATACCGAACTTGGGCCCTCCATAAGGGGCCCACCCCTTTAGAAAATATGAATTTATTTAATTTAATTTCACCAAAGTGGGCACCACTATAAGGGGGTCGGCCTATAAATTAAATATATTATAATTTAATTATTTTTCGACTTATGAGGAGGGCACTAAAACTGAAGGTCAGCCAGCATAAGTATGCATTTAATTTTATTTTATTGCTACATTGTGAGGATAAAAACTGCCCTTGGAATGATGCAATTTAGTGTCCTTTGGCTATTGCGATTTTCTTCTTCTTGGATTAGTGAATTTCGTTGTGACACTAATGATATCTTTCTTGACATCAATGACAATAATTCTAACAAGTGCTTGAGGGGAGTGTAGGTGGATAGTCAAGATTGAACTTGAATGGAGGGTGAAGATGTAAAGGAATGATTTACAGATTTTAGTGATGAGATGGAAATGATTTATTTTATCTAAAAAATGATATGAGGGATTTGCATTAGCCTAATTAATTATGTAAGCATTCATCTAATTTATTAGTTATGGAGGAAGGTTAAGGTAATTAATTAAATATCATATTAGTGAAGGGGGTTGATTTGATTAATTAATTAAATATGATTTTTCTAACCAACCTTTAAAGGAAAAATTGCCTAATTAATTAGTGATGATGTGATACATGATTAATGATGTGGATTGATGGAAGCATGACAATGTTAGGTTAAAATGCAGAAGCAAAATTTAGGTGTCTACACCATACTTCATCCTAATTTTAGTATTTAAACCTTTGGACCTATACAACCTCGACATATGTGACTTGGAGTGATAACTCAAGGTCCAAATAAACCAAGCTAATGTTTGTTTTTATTCATCAGTGGGCTTTATATCTAGTAGACTTCCTCCATAGCACCCAAAAATCTATAGTGAGCCTAGAGAACAAATAATACCTTTTGCAACAGTGCCTCCACAAGGGAGAATTCCTTACAGAAATTCAATAACATGATTTAAACTCTAATATTGAACCTTAGTCACATACACAATCATCATAATTGCAATAAATAATGCCGGGGATAAAGAATAACATGGGATTTTGAACCCATTATAATTATAGAGTAGCTAAAGGTATCCAATGGGAATGGGATTTGAACACAACAAATGCACTTATAACAATTAAAAGGGAATGGAGAACTTGACCCTTCAACCTCTATGCTTTATACTCTCTTCTTTGCTTCTAGTATCTACTCTTGTGTGCAAACCTCTACATTTGTATGGATCTCTTTATACTTTCCTTTTATGATTCTGTATGAAGCAACTCAAATCCAAAATTTTGTAGAGGGAGACTGCCATTTAGAGTTTTTTTATATTTTGTGAGCCATGGATTGCTCAAGTGTGAAATCCTTGAGATGTCTCAGCACTGATTATGAATTGGGTCTCATCATGCTATTGCTCCTTTTTTTCCAGAATGTTTGATTCTATGCATTCTATTGAAAATAACTTCTTCTATCAGTATTTGATGTTGCAAACTACCTTGTGTGAGCAACACTATTTTGCACACACAAAGGCTGAAGTCACATTTGCTAATGAGGCTTGTGGGGTCTGTTGGAGGAGGTAACAAAACTAGTTTCAGGAGCAGATTTGTCAAAAAGTTCAGCTCACGGAGACCCACGTTATTGAGTAATTGCAGGACTTTGACTCACTGATGTGTCTATGTTTGGGCAGATAGAATCAAAGCTGGATCACTTAAAGGAAAAGCTCCAAGAGTTTGTGCATACAGTCAAAATCTCTATAGCATAGGAGATTATAGTGAAGCATCATCTTAAGGAACACACAAACGAAGTGTACACATATTGATCTGTAGTAAAGCAGTTGTAATTTAGTGGGGCTGATTCTTTGGGTTCAACTTGATCACCTCCAAGGATGCCTTTTTCAACTCCTTGATTTGTCTCTTTGTTTTCTTCATTTTGTTCATGAGTGATGTTGACTAGGAGTCCAAATGCTGGGTGGAGGGGGATAAATGTAGACAGTTATATGTATGTTTATATTAATAAATGTTTTGTAGCTGACTTCATTATGTTGTTGATTTGTTGTTAGTTTAGGTACTGTGCTTTCAAATAGTAATAATGAACATTTGGACCAATAACCAATAAATATTGGTACTACCAAATGGCATTTTCAATGTAGGGGTAAGGGTAATGATTTTGTGACGGGTCATCTCTCAACTTGCAGACCATTGTACTAAATGATCCCTTTAAAATAAAAACATCATAATCTAATTTCTCTGTTTGTTGTTCTTTGTTTATGATATGTGATTCTAGTTATACATCCATACTGCAACTTCTAGCTTGGCAGTGTAGAATTTGCAGTAAACATAGAGCAGCCATAGGGATTTGAAGTGAAAGGAAAAGAAAGCATTGTTTACAAATAAATTAAATTTCTCTAAGGATTGAAACAACCCCTGAGCCTGATATGGGAAGATTGATCAACATCTTCAATGTTTAGGTTTCAAGTGTAATCAGATATCAATATAAATGTGTAAAGGTAAAAATGGGTATAACACTATGATAGATATTTCTACTGATGATCTGATCAGAACATGTAACTGTTCCAAGCTTATTGAGGATGCAAAGCTAGACTTAACAAAGCTTTTGAGACAACTAACCTTGAAATGCTGCATTATTGCTTATGAATACATGTTTGGCACTATAAACACAAAATTTTCATTTCTCTAAGTGTGCTGCAGAATTTCTTGAGAACTCATAATTTGAGCAATTTAGATGAATCCTGCAATGCATGTTACAATACCCTGTAGAGTGGACTCAAGTTGTAGAAGGAAGAGAAACTGAAGAGTGCAGACAATTAATGTTTAGCAATACAAAAAGCTTTTTGATATTTTGATTTATTTTACGACTAGCCAATCTGATTTCAGTTTTGTTTGTTTGTATATTATCCAGGATTCTGAATTCATTTAAGATGGCACTTTGGATTGCAATAAAAAGAGGCATTATAGATATCAAAAGTACCTTTAATTTCAGCTTCCTATTTCAGAAGGATAACAACTTCCTGTTGAATTACTATAGATGCAAATTGCAAATTGGGCAGGTTTAGAAGATGATGGAACATTAATTTCAGGATAAATTTAAGTCTAGGATCCAGAATTACTTCTTGGATTAGCAAGAAGCACTCTTCACTGGCATTATCATCCACTAAGAAGAATATGAAGCTGTCATGAATGCCACCCTTGAGGCGGTTTTGGTTCAATCAATATTGAAAAACAGAAGTTATATCTCAGCTGTACCACAGTAGTGAAATGTGATAATCAAAGCGCCATCAAATTGGCGAAGAATTTAATCTTGCATGTATGATGTAAACACAGAAGTGCATTGCCATTATATCAGAGGACAAGCCAAGACAAAGAGATCACTATAGTTAATTGTCAGACAAAAGATCAAGCAGTGGAAATCCTTTCAAAAGTGCCAAGCAGGGATAAATTTTTAAAATTAAGGGATGGGTCTAACTGAAATAAACTTTAAAGGAGGTGCATAGAGTATTAATGTTTATTTAATAAATGCAATATGGTAACCTAAGTCACCAGATTCGAATTCGAATTCGAGTTCGGCAACATTGAAATTCGGATGAAATTCGACAAGGAAAAAAATTCGAAAAGTATAAAATTCGGATTAAATTCGCCTTATGTAATTTTATTTATTTTTTTAATAAATATAAGTAATATATCCATACAATTGTCTAAATAGTTTAACATTGATAAATAGATTTGAATCATTACAAATAGATGAAACATTTATAAAATATAAACCATTAGACACATTTATATATATTTAATTTTTATTTTTATTTAAAATACAAAATAAAAAATTCCAAATTTTCATTCAATTATAAAATTTTATTTTTATAATTAAAATAAAATAATCAATAAATTTTATTTTAAAAGACATATAAATAAACATATATTTTTTATTTATAACTAAACATTAAAAATAAAATACTTAATCTTATTTTAAAAATTAAAAACATAAAAATAAAATTTTAGAAAATCTAAATTTAAATTAAAAACATAAAAATAAAACAAAACCTAGATTTTAATTTTAAAAGTTTCAATACCTAAAATTATAAACTATCGAATGCATTCGATAGCTCATACTCTGAGCTGCGGATAGGTTGTCGCCGACGCATGGAGTGGAGTCTGGGATGGGCTTCTACACTATACAGTTTACTCACAGACTTACAGCGAGGCTTCTACACTCAGGCCCGACCTATGGTGAAGGAGAAGACACGCAACTGGCCTGAACCGGGACAGACTAAATCAAGGCATTTTTTTGAACCTCCCCGTTCCATTCTAGATTCACGTATTTATAAATGGAAATGAAAACTCTATTTTTTTCGGCTCCTACAGTCTAAACTCGTGTTTTTTCTGGACGCAGGCGGACATTATCACATTTCAAAGCTTCTAAATTATATAAAAAAAAAAAAAAAAAACAAAGAAAACATGAAAAAAAAACCTAAGTGTCTGCAAATTTATGCAAATTTTCAAATATTATTAATTTTTTTCACATTTGCCGAATTTCGAATTTGAAGCCGAAAATTAATGCACACTTAGATGGTAACTATGTGTATTATGTATTAAAGCTATTAGAAGATAATTAAAGGTTAGGTAATCAAATACCCAACCCACATCTACATCATAAAAGGTATTGTCCAATTTCACATTTACTACATCAATACTGTTAATTTTTCAGATCAGATATACATAAGCAGAAAATACAACACAGAGAACAATGAACACCGAATTTACCCTAGGAAAACCCTCCTACTCGAGGGAGAAAAACCGAGCAAGATATTCTCTTATAAATCAGAAATAATAGTGCAGAAATAGCACTCAAAATTAGGCCCTAGCAAGGCCAAATCTCATACAATGAATCTGCACTTGAAGATAGTGCGATTTCCTTAAATACACAAAATAATAACACTTCTCCTTGAAGCGAATCTGCTGCTCTAGAAGGCGAACCTACTGCTGAAGAATTGAATTGGAATGGAATGATTTTATGATAAAATGTGAAGACTCTATCTCCCTTATATAGCAAGCTAGGCGACATCACTTCTAAGGCTGACCTAGAAAAATACAATATTTGTTTATAATGCAAAGGCCGACCTGCCTTGAATTAATTTTTTCTTTAAGAGAAAATATCTCCCACTGCTACAAAACACTAACACGCCCTCTTAGCTAGGGAGGTATTTTCAAATATCCTCGTCATGGAGTCTCTCAACATGACGTCCACAATGGCTACACCCAAGTGTGGAAAACACACTTCAATCTCAGAGATGTGATCTTGTACAAGGGATTTCACCTCATATTTCTCAGTCTCAGAGAAATATACACTGCAAGGGCTTTCACCTCATATTTCTCCGTCTTAGAGAAATATACACTACAAGGGCTTTCACCTCATATTTCTCCGTCTCAGAGAAATATACACTACACCAATCTTAATGATGCTGTGACTCCCTCTGGAGCTCCAAGTACCCACATCAACCTCTTGACCTCCTCATCCGAGATTGCCTGCAATGTTTGCTTGAGAGGAATGATTTCCAACACACACTTCCGGCACTACTCCTAGCAGCACCTTTAACTGACTTGCGAGAGTCTAGGAGTCCTCGACCTCATCCCAGATCACCCTATTCTAAATAGGTTTGCGGTGCTACCAATGTCAAAATAAGGTTGACTTCCTAAAGCAATTCCATTCTTTGCAACTGAAGAGGCTTTCCAAAGACTTAGCTCTTGGCCTTGCAATATTGCAACCCACTTAGCTAACACCTTCACTTCTTCTCAGTGAGTCACTCTAGTTCCTCGTGTCATAGGACTCCATTTTGCTAAACACAAAACTCCCTCTTGATCCCTGCCTCAATACAGAGATTACAAAAATCCTCTGGAAGTGAACTCCCCTCCATTGACAGATCTTAGAACCTTAGTCCTCTTCTCGGACATGTCATTTTTTAACCCAACTCACAAAGAACCGAAAACACTTTTGCTTTCACAACTCTCAAACCAATAGCCATTAGCATGTCTTCTCCTATGAGCTTTGATAGGAACCTCACTGTTTTCCACAATTCTTTCTAGGGCTGCCAATAGTTGACCATGCAAGAACCATGGACTGCTATTCCAAATAAGGAGGACAAGATTTCTGTCGTACCATTGTTTAGTGTCTTCATCCTTCTCAATCTTCTTTGCTGATGCAAACTCTCCATCCAAGGCTGACCCAACCTTGCGCCCTCGAGAGATGTCTCCAATGAAGAATCATGAGAGTTATGTGCCACCAACTCAGTCCCATGGCTGCAAGCTATGTGTCCATGTTTGTTCATTTCTCCAGCGGGCATGACTTCCTCACAAGATGCCTCAAGCTCTTCCTCCCTTTGAATTCCTTATGCAATCTCTGATATTTAATCCATCATCCTTTTGCTTCTCGATCCATCCTGCATTTTAAAGAGATTAACAATAGTTCATAAAATCAAACTACCCCAAAGAGAAATATACAGACCAATGCTATAAGATAACTAGAAGCATACATGATTCACTATTCCCAATGTCATTGCATGAATTATTATTAACTACATGATTATTTAAATCCATGATCATTATTCAAAGGTACTAAAATACTTATCTCTTTATTGTTGGCCAATTCTATAGATATCCAACCAGCAATGCCTTTCCAGATTTTGATCTCCATATCTTTCCTTGATCCTACTACTCCTTTTATATCTTTGTGTCTTCGTATATTCCTCTTTGTTGAAATCTTGAACATTGATACACATGGATATTCTCCAGAAATTGCATCCAAGAAGAGTTATGCGACTGCTTAGAGAAGTCCGTGTCTTTTCTTTCCCAACTCCTAAATCACCAACTTGTTAAATCACCAGCTTTATTGACAGTAGAATTATCTGAGATTTGCTTCAACTTTCTCTAAAATATAGCGCCCAGGAATAATATTATATATATAAAAAGTCTTTTGATATTACATGCCTTCAATAATATAAGTTTTGTTTGTATACTTAAGATACACAACACCTAAAGATTTAATTCAATAATAGTAATCAACTCCAAGCTGGCATGACCTGGGCAATATTAATATCTTAATTTAATTCCTTGCAAATAAAATAAACGACAGCCTTAAAGACTATCAACTACCAAAATCAACACCCTTCAACGGCTCTTGGTTTTTATTTTATGTTGTAACTTCTTCAATCTGAGCGGCCTCCTAAATAATTGTTTCGGCTCTACAAGAGCACCCTGAGCATGTATGTGAGTTCTCAATATTTGATTCTTTAGGCATCAATCATTCAACACTTCTGATGCAATTCAACTCTCACGATTCTCATAAACCGACAACTCCAGAAATCATGATTTCCTTTCACAAGGTTTCATACGACACCCTTCATATTAACTGCATCCTTTGACAACTCAACATATGGTCACATATCGAATATATGAAGGAATGACATCTATTATTTGAAGTGGCTATTAATAACTAGACTCTTGTGTCCATACAACATCCTCTGTTTTCCACAGTTCATTCACAATGATGGTATTGAATAGTAGCTGAATACTCAACTGTAGGTATTACAATAATCGTCTAGCTACTTGATGGGTTTGGTGGAGTATAAACTTTTCATCTTCATTCCATAACACCTTTTCTCGAAAGAATTCATATGTAATTGTAGTCTTATACTGCTTAGCCAAATCTGATCAGATCTTTTCTAAACCCGCTTTGATACCATGTTAATTTTTCAGATCAGATATGCATAAGCAGAAAATACAACACAGAGAATAATGAACACCGAATTTACCTTGGGAAAACCCTCCTACTTGAGGGAGAAAAACCGAGCAAGATATTCTCTTATAAATCAGAAATAATAGTGCAGAAATAGCACTCAAAATTAGGCCCTAGCAAGGCCGAATCTCATACAATGAATCTGCACTTGAAGATAGTGCGATTTCCTTAAATACACAAAATAATAACACTTCTCCTTGAAGTGAATCTGCTGCTCTAGAAGGCGAACCTGCTCCTGAAGAATTGAATTGAAATGGAATGATTTTATGATAAAATGTGGAGATGCTATCTCCCTTATATAGCAAGTTAGGCGACCTCCCTTCTAGGGCCGACCTAGAAATATACAATATTTGTTTATAATGTAAAGGCCGACCTGCCTTGAATTATTTTTTTTTTAAGAGAAAATATCTCCCACCACTACAAAACACTAACAAATACAATATATATTTGTCGCATAGTTTGCAAACTTAGACTTGAAGAGTACTTGGAAAGCCAAAAAAAATAAAAAGACTTAGTGAGTACTCGGCAAAACTCGACACTTTAAAAAACATTTAATTTTTGAAAAAAACATATTTTTTTGAAAAAATATAAATTTTATGCAAAATATAGCTACAAAATGAATCAGACCAAGTTTGTTGGGGGTTTGGGGAAAACATCCCTAGCAGCATTTGGGGGTTTGGGGGTAGTGCCCCTCGTGGGGTTAGGGGGCAACACCCCTAGTGGGGTTGAGGGGTAGTGCCCCTTGTGGGGGATTGGGGGTTGAGGGCCTAGTGGGGTCAAGGGGCAACACCCCTTGTGGGGTCTAGGGAGCACCCTTGCCACCAAGCCCAAATTAAGGCCTTTGAAACCGCACAAAACTTCATCCTACACACCATTTACAAAATTCTATCAATTAAGGAAGAAATTAGGTATTTGACACATTTTTGTTAAAATTATTTGCTCTCCAAAATTTCTTTGTGAGGAAGTGTGAGGGGCGTTAATGCATTTATAGGGCAAAATCGTGAAATTTTTAACTATTTTTTCTGCTCTTTTTCTTCGCGAGTTACTCAGCCAGGTTCAAATCTGGCAAGTGCTTGTCGACTTAGAGAGTACTCGCTGAGTTTTCCAACAATGATCTGTCGTGTTATTTTATTTTATTTCTGTCATTCTTCCTGTAGAAGCTTAACTGTAAAACTCCATGGGAAAAACAAAGAGGAAGATCCAAACTAAAACAACAGCTTGAAGATCTTTGATAAAATTGAAAGCCGTTCTCTATTTTTCCCTTAAATACTAGTTTCAACTGATGAACCATGAACCTGCTAGTTAGATAGTATCTTTATCTTCTCGTTGTAAGTTAGTGCTATTATTAAATAATCTTGACTTTTGAGGCATGATCGTAAAATTTGTCAGAGCTGCAGATGGCCAGTAAGAAGATGTGTAATATTATTGTTATCTTGATAAATATGAATATCCATGAACTACAACCTCTTTCCTTTAATCTACAAATATAGAGTTAAATATTCTCTTAAAGGAGTTTCTACTTTTGGAATGATATTGGCCTTCCAACAACAGCTGTTATATAGTCTTGGAGATACTAACTATTGACTAACTGTGGATAGGACATCCTTCTGTATAAATTGCAATTTGTTCCTAGAAGGTTGCACATATTCAGCTGCAACATCCAAATAATAATTATTAGGAGACACAAAAATGGATGTCATTGGCTCATCTTGTACATCAACAAATGCAACAAATATACAAGAGATAGATTATACATGTACTATTACTTAAGAAAGAATTAAGCTATATTAAGATAAGGTATCTAGATCTAAATAGCCAATACTGCGTTGCTAAGTAACATAGTAACTGCAGCCTCTTCTTGACATAAGTATGAGCTTAAAGAGAAAGCAACTAATTACATTATAAACAAAAGATGTTTAAAACTATCCTTATTGGTAGTGAACTATTGATCCTTTTTTCCATAAGCTTGGCAATTTAGCACACATAATATTATAAATTCTAGACATTTAATTACTTAATCTTGCATTCTTTATATATTCCTTAAGAAATCACTACAGGTTGATATTGTTAAAAATACTAACAAAGGAATGGGTAACATTCTAAGGTGACCTGGTTGCATTGTTTCTCAGTTTCTCAAAATTATGAAAATGTCTGTTTGGACAACTTTCCCCATTATCTTAAGCATATTCTCTTTTAGATGATATACTTGTTTAGAGGTTTCCTTTTCAATTGCACTGCCTTATAATTGTATTTTATTTTATTGCAAGGGCATGCTCAGAAGGAATGTTAGTTTCTCTTTTAGTAGGTAACATGTTCTTTTTATAAAATTACTCCTAAGGATGTTGGTCATTGCATGCTCTGCAGATAGAACTGTATAACAGCATTGTAGACAAAGAAAGTGAAGGTGTGGAAGTGGCACTAAAGGCATATGATGCAGCAAGAGAACAGAATGACCAAGCAGCTGAGGTTACCACTGGGAGCAAAGTTTCGTCTGCTCTCATAAATAGGGTAAGGATGCATGTGGATATACTGTGTCTTTAATGATACAATTGCTATGAAAAATATCTTCTTTGAAAAGTTCGTTTTAACTTCATGTATTTGAAAGGTATAAAAAATTCTCAAGTAAAAGTTTCAGCAAATGAACTTTATCGATAGAATTGCTAGCATATAGGAAATGGGACTACAATGAACAAATTTTGTTTGGAATTTTTTCATAAAGCCTGAACTGACTCTTTGCTTCCATCTTTTCACCTAATATCTTATTTTGAACTGTTGAAAATTATAGAATGTGACAACTATTTATATGCCCTTTTATCATGTTAAGGTCTTCATAATCCATTGATGGTACTTGAAGAGCTATGTGACAGTTTTGTAATGTCCCCTTTTTAGTAGCCACCTTGAGGATTGTTTAGCCTTTATTTATTCCCGAAGGCTACATAAAAAGAGAAATAGGGGAATAATCATTAAATTAATTATTTATAAAGTTATTTCAATAAATTAAAATCATAAGATAATTTTATATTTAATTAATTTAATAAAGCGACTAAAGTAAAATAATAAATCATAAAGTCACTTTGGAATAAAATAATAATATTTCTAGAAGCTTCTTCAAAGTCTTTGTGAAATCTTTATAAGGAGCTGTTGGCCTAGCATTTGAGTATGTCTTGCATTATTCTATTCATACCAAGTTGGTAGAAGCTTGAATGCTTTGCTTGTCCAAGGGTTTGAAGACTCTAGGATACCAAGTTCGGTTGTGAAAGATCAACCCTAGCTGGAAATTGTGGAGGAATCCATTCAGGGTTTCTACAGGTGCTTCATTGGAAGAATTTGGGTTGGTGCAATAGCTGATGTATTATTGCACTTTTGAATTTGAAGTCTGAATGAATGCAATAGCTGGTTTATTATTGCATTGTTGATTTGCAGCAATTGATGTATTGTTGCAATTATTTCATTTGAGGAAAAAACTTATTTTTTGCTGGTTTGTTTATTGCCAAAATTTAGTCGTCTATGATCAAATTTTGGAAGAGTTAGAGAAGTGCGACTTGGTGATATTATTTGCAGCCATTGAAGGAAGTTGATATTTTGAAGGAGTTAATTACAGATTTTGAAGTCCATTCCTAGACTTGGAGAAAATTGATTTTTGGAGAAGAAGCTTTAAATTTTAGAAGTCATTTTCATTTAAGTCTTGGTAGGACGAATTTCATTATTGGAATTGATTAATTGTTGGAAAATAGTGGCACAGTGAACATTGAAGGTGCAACTTTGAGCATTCGATTCTTGGTGACTTCAACTGATATTTCTAGGTGCTGCATTCTTGCTATCTTAGTCAATTCGACTTTGGAGATTTCATCTACAATTTGGGGTGCAACATTCTACAAGATAAGTCAGTTTGATTCTTGAGAACAAAGGCTTGTTTCATGGTCAAAATTGCTAGAAGAGTTTGCACTACATCAAGCCACTTAGTCGCTGCCATCAAGCCACAAAGACAGTAGGTGCTTGAGTAGTTCGACTGAGTTTTGGCGCTGATATCATTGCTTCTTTAAGACATCTATCCAGGTTCTCAATATAGAATCTTACCATTTAGAATTACACTTGCATTGTTGAGTCGCTGCCTTTATCTGCATTTGAAGTCATACTGTAAATCATCTCTGTGTGAAGGTGATGAACATTGAATTTTATTGCATTACATAAATGAGCATTTGGCAGTTCATTCTGGGATCTACCTCGCTGTCCTTACAACATCATTATATTTTGCATTCAGTTCTCAAGTCTGCACTTTAAGGCATTGTATCATTGAATGTAGTTGGAGTTTGCAACTGTAATGGCAAGTATTGTAATCGATTTCAAGTTCATAGCAGCAATATAGAGGAGTTGAAACTTGCATATGAAATGTTTGACAAAATGTCTCATGACTGTAACCTCAGATTATAAGCATCTTTTAGTTGCATTTCAGCAATTATTTGAGCTGGGTGCATGATAACTGTTTGTTAAAATGCCTCTTAGCTGTAGCTGTCAATTTGAGTAGATGCAACTCATTCTTAGTCATCTAGAGTAATTGAAAAATCAGAAAATTACTGCATTTCAGTCCTCTTTGCATTTTACAGTCATTGGCATATCTAGTTTAGTCTTTCTTTGCATTTTTTCATCACTCAAGAAAGGGAAAGCAAAATCAGAAAATAATTACCAGCTGATAGCAGTGGCAAGACAAGTATTTGACAAATTTCCTAAGTGCTCAAATCAGAAAATTTAGATCAGATTTAGCAAGGGATTTATAGTGGTATCAAAGCTCGTTATCCCCGCCAAAGTCGAGTAGTTGGTCTTTGTTCTAGCAAATCTTCTCTTCAGAAAAATTTAGTTGGGTAACATGGCTACTTCTAGCAATTCAATGGAAGCTTTGTTGGAATCATTGAATCAACATCAGATTTCTATTGGAAAAAGATTGGAATTATGGAACAAGAACAAGAGGAAAGATTGGAATTATGGAACAAAGAACAAGAGGCCATCAAGGGTTTTCATGAGAGATTGAAGTTTGTTGGTGAGAAGCTGAAATTCTTACCTTAGGTTAAAGCAACTCTTCTTAACATTTTGGAGGAGGCAGAAAGTTGTCTTTGTAAGGTTGGAGAATCACCTTCTCAAGCAAGGTATAAAGCTATGAAGCCTTTGGTGAGCTCTTTGGTAAAGCCAGAATTGTTGCAACATCAAGATGAAGAAGTTAGACTTGCAGTGGTCACTTGCATGTGTGAAGTTGCAAGGATTACAACACCTATTGCACCATATGGTAACGACTCTATGAAAGTAATACTTCAAAAGACAATGGAAAGCTTTCAGGGGTTACATGATGTTAAAAGTCCTACCTTTGGTTAGAGAGTAAAAATCTTGGAGATTATGGAAAAGTTTAGGTTATGTTATCTCTTGTTTGATTTGAGGTGCAATGATTTGATTCTCCAGATGTTTGATTACTTCATTTATGGAATCAGGAAACATCATTCAGACAGTGTGAAGGCAAGTATGGTCAATATCTTACCCTTGATCTTTAATGAAGATGAGGATGTTTGCAAACAGCTACAATCAGATTTGTTAGTCATTTGGAGAAGAGAGCAACATGTTTCGACCGCAAAATATGATCTCACAAAAAAATTGGTTTGGCAGAAAATTGAGAAGTTCAGGGAACAATTGAATGCACAAGAGTTAATCTCATTTGGTCCACCAGTTCCATCTTCTCTACTTGAAGAAAATAGGTCATCATCCAGTGGAGCAGCTGAGTTGAATGATGAGATCATAGAACAACCCGAGCCCTCTTGTGTTGAGACACTCAATAAGGGCATTGATGATGTTTCTATAGGTGGAATTAGTGCTGACCTAATTCCAAATCAGGATATTTGTGTGGATGACATCACTGAAGAAAACAGTTGTTTAACTCAAGGACTTCTAGAACAATCCGTTGCTTCCTTTGATAAAGCAAAGGTTGTTCATAAACCTAAAAGTTTGCACAACTTGGAGAACTAGTTGAAGGTGAGTGAGGATGAAATTGTGGGAGCCTTATCTCATCATGATAAAATGCACAAGTTGGTTGAGAATCATCTTTCGATGGTTCAATTGGAGAGAAGACAAAAGGGAGTTGAAGCAGAGTCTTCTCATGATAGCTTGCAAGAAATCAAAGAAGGTTTGGGAGTAGTGAAGTCAAATTATTTACACCTTCTTTTAGATCGTGACCACCTTCTCAACCTCGTTGAAATCTATTCAGATGCTTTGAGAAGGAAGGAAGATGAGGTTGATAAACTTTCTCATGAGCTTGAGGCTTCCAGCGATTCCTTGAGGATGACTTAGAAAGTTCTTCAGGAATCAAAGATCCATGTTGAGGAGCTTTCCTTAGAGTTGAGTTTGGCTCGATGTTCATCATGTTCAGTAGAGACACAATCATCTATGGCAGGCAGGGTACAGGATGAGGAAAGCAGCGTGAGATCACCTAGAGTTCACATTTAGGATACAGGTGCAGTGCCTCTTGTGTTGGATAGGCCAGAGGAGTCAGTTGGTGATGGATGATGCATCGTTCTTGATCTTGAGAGGTCTTTGATCGAGTTGCTGATTGATTTCAGTCTATGGTTTGGAGATAGGTATATTGGCAACAGTATTCCCGCATCATCCTCATGGGTTTTATCTCCTACTTCATTGATTGATGGCTGTCCTACCTTGCTGGTTGGAGTTCTGTTAAGATACACTTAGGACAACAGCTGTTAGGATGGATAGGAGTAGTTGGGTTTGCCACCTTGGAGTTATAGAGGACAAACTTATGATGAGTTCTTTTCATCCTTTGACAGTGGTACTACGTTGGGCTCCATCATGGACATGATTCACAGGCTACATGGTGCTGTTCTAATTTATACCAGCAGCTTGTTTGAGGTTGGCATGTGCTTCTATGCACCTTTGTTTGGCATCATTCACATTTTTAGGAGACCACTCAAGGTTACAGACACATCGGTCTTGGTTGTAGGTTCAGGTTTCATGGGAGATTTGAGCACCAGGCTCTACATCGGTACTTTTGAGATTGACATTGGTTAGTCTTTTTAGAAGAAGATGGTTTCTTATGAGTTTTGCATGTTGGACCTTGATGTTGTTCCGGCCTCTTTTCAAGAGATTGATGGTATTCATGATGGTATTCTTCCCACTCTTGAAAGTAAGTCAAGACAATTGCAGTTGCTTTCTGATAGAGGCCTTGTTGACAAGGGTGCAAGGGGTAATGATGATGTAGCTACATGACCAACTCATCCTGTTGTGAGTTGTGAGACTTATTTTGACGATGGTAGTATAGGATGGAATACACATGATTATTCGGGTATTCCATTGGCACATGCAGGAGAGTTTCACCTCGATTGTATAATGAGGTGTGTCCATCAGTTTTCTTTTAGCCCACATATAAAAGATTTGATTATGTCTTGGAGGAAACTGAGGTATGGGTTGAATAAGAGGTATTCGAGTTCACTTTGGTATATGATATATTTCCGATTTTAGGTGATGAGTCTAAGTTTGGTAGGTCTCTCGCTTTGTTCTCTCCATTTGGTTGTTTTCAGAAGCAGGAGTTTGAGATTTGGTTTGATTGGACTTTAGGGGTTATTAGAGTGGCACAATGGAAGGCAGTTGGAGTTTGATGGACTTCCGGTTTGTTCATGGGATCTAGGTGGAGTTTGCTTATGGATAGTATGGATTCCCAAGGTTCATCACCGTAGTTGGTGGTAGAGTTATTTTTCAGAGAGATCATCGGGATGCATGGGTTGTTGAGGTTCTTAGATGGTGACAGTGACAGTAGGTTTCTGAGTGTCTTTTGGTGGAGGCTATTTAGTTTTGTAGGTTCTGAGTTGACCTCATTTTTGGACTTGGTTGTTGGGGAATGTAGAGCTCTATGGCTCAGTATTGGATTTAGGGGAGCGAGGACATCTTGCAGGATAGTTGCAGGTGGTGTAGAATCAGTTGGAGACATATTTTGATAAGCATAGGGTTGAGCATAGATTTGAGATTGGAGATTTGGTCTACCTTCGATTGCGGCCTTATAGTCAATCATCTTTGAAGAAGAGCAGTGTGGGGAAACTCAATTCTTTATTTTATGGATCCTATAGGATCATTGGGCGTGTTGGGAAGGTAACCTATGAGTTGGAGCTGCCAGAGAGTAGTATGACAGATAGTGTATTTCATGTTTCGTGCCTCAAGAAGGCACTTGGACAGCGGGTTACTTCTTTATCGGATCTGTCAGCTTTGGATGAGGAGGGACATTTGGTCCTAATTCTTGAGGAGGTAGTTGATACCTAGGATAAGAGATTGAGGGATAGGGTGGTTAAGAGGTATTTGGTGAGATGGAGAGGTTTGACAACAGAGGATGCCATGTGGGAAGATGAGCAGATTCTTCAGCATCCTAGTTTGCAATTGCTTGGTAAGCAATTTTGGGAAGGGAGGATTGTAATGTCCCCTTTTCAGTAGCCACCTTGAGGATTGTTTTTCCTTTATTTATTCCCAAAGGCTAAAAGGAGAAATAAGGGAATAATCATTAAATTAATTATTTATAAGGTTATTTCAATAAATTAAAATCATAAGATAACTTTATATTTATTTAATTTAGTAAAGTGACTAAAATAAAATAATAAATCATAAAGTCACTTTGGAATAAAATAATATTTCTAGAAGCTTCTTGGAAGTCTTTGTGAAATCTTTATAAGGAGTTGTTGGCCTAGCATTTGAGCATGTTTTGGATTATTTTATTCATACTAGTTTGGTAGAAGTTTGAATGTTTTACTTGTCTAAGGGTTTGAAGACTCTAGGATATCAGGTTTGGTTGTGAAAGATCAATCCTAGTTGGAGATTTTGGAGGAATCCATTCAGGGTTTCTATAGGTGCTTCATTGGAGAGTTTTGATGGTGCAATAGCTGATGTATTATTGCCCTTCTTAATTTAGTGTGGTTGATGCAATAGCTGGTTTATTATTGCATTGTTGATTCATAGTAGCTGATGTATTGTTGCAATTATTTTATTTGAGGTAAAAACTTATTTTTGTTGGTTTGTTTATTGCCAAAATTTAGTGGTCTAGGACCAAATTTTGGAAGAGTTAGAGAAGTGCGACTTGGTGGTATTATTTGCAGCCATTGAAGGAAGTCGATATTTTGAAGGAGTTAATTACAGATTTTGAAGTTCATTCCTAGACTTGGGGAAAATCGATTTTTGGAGAAGAAGCTTTAAATTTTAGAAGTCATTTTCATTTAACTCTTGGCAGGACGAATTTCATTATTGGAATTGATTAATTGCCTGAAAATAGTGGCATAGTGAACATTGAAGTCGCAACTTTGAGCATTCGATTCTTGGTGACTTAAAATGATATTTCTAGGAGTTGCATTCTTGCTATCTTAGTCAATTCGAGTTTGGAGATTTCATCTACAATTCTGGGCAGAACATTGTATAGGATAAATTAGTTCGATTCTTGAGAACAAAGTCTCATTTCATGGTCAAAATTGCTGGAAGAGTTTGCACTACATGAAGCCACTTAGTTGCTGCCAACAAGCCACAAAGACATTCGATTCTTGAGTGGTTCGATTGAGTTTTGGCACTGATATCATTGGTTATTTCAGACCTCTATCCAGGTTCTCAATATAGAATCTTACCATTTAGAATTACACTTGCATTGTTTAGTCGCTGCATATATTTGCATTTGAAGTCATATTGTAAATCGTCTCTATGTGAAGGTGATCAGCATTGAATTTTATTGCATTGCATAAATGAGCATTTGGCAGTTCATTCTGGGATCTTGCATCGCTGTCCTTACATCATCATTATATTTTGCATTTAGTTCTCAAGTCTGTAGTTTAAGGCATTTCATCATTGAATGTAGTTGGAGTGTGCAACTGTAATGACAAGTATTGTAATCAACTTCAAGTTCATAGCAGCAATATAGAGGAGTTGGAGCTTGCATATGAAATGTTTGACAAAATGTCTCATGACTGTAACCTCATATTATAAGCATCTTTTAGTTAAATTTCAATAATTATTTGAGCTGGGTGCATAATAACTGTTAGTTAAAATGCCTCTTAGTTGTAGCTGTCAATTTGAGTAGATGCAACTCATTCTCAGTCATCTAGAGCATACTTTGCAAACTCGGACTCACCGCGGACTCGGCAGCCCAAAAATATGACTTGGACTTGGGACTCAACACGGACTTGGGAAAAGACTCGGCAAAAAAAAAAAAAAACCATAGTTTTACCAAAAAAAAAATAACAAATTAATGCATTTATAGAACATAAGAGCCTAATTTGATTATCAAACACTCATAATTCAAAGATTACATAGGTCATATGATCATCAAACACTCAATAATTGAAATTTCATCATTCATAGTCTTCAAATACTCATAGTTTCAATGTATAATAGCATCATAAGTTTATAAATGTTTACATATAATCATGTGAAAAAGAGGAAAACATTAACAACCACATGTAATCTACATCTTCCTCTTTCCCCTCCCAATGGTACTCAATTTTGAAGGCCTAGAACTAGAAGGTGCCCATGCTATAGTATCCAAATGAGGACTAGGAGATTGAGTAGGGGAAACATGATATTCAAATGTGTCTTCATCGTCGTCCATGGCATCCAATCTTGCTGCTTCTTCTACTGCTGCTCTCTCTAATTCAACAACATCCTCATCAGTAAGGAAGACATCAGCCACATCATTTTGTTCATCAATAGTCCATTCACCATATGGATCAATGTCATCCAAGTCGTTGGACTCGTATGAAACACCTTCCACCTTTCTAGTTCGAAGGCGAAGGTTGTACCGAAGAAAAACTAAATCATTTAGGCATTGCTAAGTCAACTTGTTTATCTTCTTTGTGTGAATGTTCTCAAATAAATTCCAATTGCGTTCACACCCAGAAGCACTGCATGGCTGTGACAAGACACGTATGGATAGCTTTTGAAGATTTGGTGTGCTAGCACCATAGTTCTCCCACCATAGATCTTCAAAAACATGTTTAAAAAATATAAGTATTAAGAAATAAGAATAAAGTAAAAAAATCTATATGTAAGAATCAAGTTTCTAATTTCATTTTTTACTTGGTTGTTTTCCTCTCCTTTCAATTGCTTGTTGGGAGGAAAAGAGTCTCCCCTTTGCACCCTTGTAGACCTTGAATAGATAAAAGATAAAGTAAATCAACTATAGAAAATTCATAGATAGTCAAGGCTCAACATTGCAAATTCATAAATAAGATGTAACAAGTCTCACCTCCAACTCATTAAGCACCTTATCTCTCAGCTCATGATCAGGCACCATCTTATCAATGCATGTGACATGACCTTCCGTGACCTCCTCATCTGCCTTAAATGTGTCCGAGAAGTAGAAATTCGGATTCAAGAAGTAGGCAAAGGCATGAATCGGTTGGTGGAGTTGGTTTGTCCATCTCCGATCAATGATGCGTCATATGATTTCATATTTCCTTTTGTTGTCGCCATAGTAACGTGATATGGCCTCTTTGGCCCTATCCATGGCCTCATAGATGAAACCCATTGGCATGCCATCTCCATCCACCATTAGAAGAACCCTCACCAAAGGTTCTGTCACCTAAACAATTGAAAACAAATGTTAAATTATAACAAAATTAATCCCTCGAAAAATAAAAAATAGCAAATAGATTATCATGTATATTTTCTTTTTATGTGATTGCTACTTACCCCCATCAACTCCTCTATTTTTGATGAATGTCTCATAAAAAACTATGGCAACAATCCTCTCCCCTTCAGGTCTATTGGAAAATGAGGACTCCTTCCAAGCATTAGACACAAACATTTGCTTGAGATGACCAATGGCACCAAGAATGCTTTGCAATGTGAGGAAGTGGCTAGCAAATCATGTTACTCTAGGTCGCACAAGGTCCTTGCCATTTGTGAATTGCCTCATCAAAGAAAGCACCCAAGTATGGTTGTAGATAAATTTTGTAACACTTTTTGCATCTTCAACCACTCTTTTGACCCATGAAATCTTCCCAATGTCTTCTAGCAACAGGTCCAAGCAATGTGCAGCACACGGAGACCATGCAATTGTGGGATACCTCTCCATAAGTAGTCTACCTGCAACTGCATTGTCCGTGATGATTGGGACAATATTATCAACTCCAACCTCCTGGACCACCCCATCTAATAGATTGCGTAATAGACTTAATGGGAGACATCTATTGATTTTATGAACACCAATCCACCATTAGAGGCCACTAAAATTTTTAGGAGAGTTCTATTTTGCCTATTTGTCCACCCATCAGATAAAATGATACAACATTTTCTTTGCCAAAATTTCTTTTGCTCATCAACTGCAATCCTGGTATTCTCTACGGCTTCCTCTAGCAATGGCCCACTCAAATCTCTAGATGATGGGGTCTTAAACCTCTTTCCTGCAATTATAAGGGCGTTCACCAAACTTTCCCAATATGGGCTATTTGCAACATTGAAAGGTAGATTATTCTAGTACCAAAAGTTTGCAGCAGCCATCCTAGCTTCATGATGATTTTCTTTATTCCAACCGGTACCTTCAAGTGAAGGTTGTGCTCTTGGAACATTACGTGGAATAAAATAATTTGGTCCTGATGAAGGACCTTGGCTAGCACTAGCAGTAGAAAAGGAACCCTCAGGACTCTCACCAAAAGATGAATGTGGAGCACGGATGCTTGGACTTGCAACACCATGGGGCTTAGATGGTGTAGAATAGGATCCACTCATCGCTATTGCTAGGGCATCCTTTGTTTTTTGTCTTTCATTTTTTTTTAGCTCATATTTAGCAAGAAGGGCCTTCATCTCTCTCATAATCTCAGGAGTAGTGTTAAGGCATCCCTCCACATTTTACCCAGGTATTCTTGCAAGGTGGTATTTTAATCTGTTTACTCCTGTCATCCATTTCTGGCATTCAGTACATGTAACTTCACCTTTTTTGTTTCCTGGTATTCCATACTTCCATGCAGGGTCTTTTCTTGTTCCCTTAGGATTTGAAGATGACATTGCTGTTTCAAGTTAGGGTTTGCTAAAAATCAGCAAATAAATGTGATTCTAAGTTTCAAACATTTGCAAAAAAATAGAATGCAAAACCAAGCTAGAAATAGTAGGAATTAGGCCATTAAGGAAAATAGAAAAAAATTTGGTAGCATTTCCCCTTATTTTTCTTTATTTTTTTGGTTTTGAATGCAAGAAAACAAAAAAAAAGAATTGTTAGATTGCCTACTTGACTCTATTTTGATCTTTTTAGCTCGTTCTCCTGGCTTCAATCAACCCCAAATCAATTTGCAGAACTGTATTTGACAAAGTAGAATGTTAAAATGAAACAAAAAGAAAAAAAAAAGATAGGTTTTTAACCCATTTTACCAGCTGCGTAGGAGAGTCCTGGGTTGAGACTCCTGAGTCTAACCTCAGGACTTGGCCGAGTCTTGAGGTCGGACTCGAGAGTCTTGACCCAGGACTCTCTTGGACTCGACTCAGCTAGCCAACGGACTCCCGAGTCCGCCGAGTCTACAACAAGTCCAGCAGAGTTCACAAACTATGATCTAGAGTAATTGAAAAATCAGAAAATTACTGCATTTCAGTCCTCTTTGCATTTTACAGTCATTGGCATATCTAGTTTAGTCTTTCTTTGCATTTTTTCATCACTCAAGAAAGGGAAAGCAAAATCAGAAAATAATTACCAGCTGATAGCAGTGGCAAGACAAGTATTTGACAAATTTCCTAAGTGCTCAAATCAGAAAATTTAGATCAGATTTAGCAAGGGATTTTATAGTGGTATCAGAGCTTAGTTGTCCTACCCATAGTTGAAAATCTCGGACTCGGCAATAACTCGACAGACCCAAAATTTTTGAAAACTCGGGACTCGGCAAAAACTCGGGGAAAAACTCGGCAATAACTCGGCAAAGTTATCGAACATTTGAAAATACACAATTTTTTAATATATTCTTCAAAAACACACATATAAAATTCGATAACTTTATAAAATGCAAATATTTAATTTTATATAGATAACTTTAAATTAATATTTGTATTTTTATACTATAAAGTATAAAATTAATACTTAATAAAATTAATATTTACATTTTTATAGTAATACTTTAATAATTAATAATTTAATATTGTAAAACTGTGTTCAAATTTTATATATTAATAATTATATTTAAACTCAAACTTATATTTATAATAATATAATTAATTATTTGATATATAAAGTTTAATTTTAAATAATAAAAGTTTAAAATATTATTATTATTTTTGTATTTTTTTAATTTAAAGTATTATTTAATATATAAGTTCAACTTTAAGTATTAAAAGTTTAAAGTATTATACAGTAATACTTAATTCGTAATAGTTAAATTCTTAATAAAATTAATATTATATAAAATTTATATACCATAATACTATAATAACTATTACTTATAAAATTAATACTTATAAAATTTATATTATGTTTTAATGCTGTAATACTATGACATCGACCAAAATACCTCAAAAAAGAAATCATGAAATTTGAAATAAAAAATAATACTGTGAATGCGTGAATGCGTTTGAGAGTGAATGCAAGCAGCAAATTAACATTTTTGTGATTCGATGAAATCTAAATAATCAACTTGAATCCCTTTTGTGCTGCGTCGCCGTTGCCGTGCCCTAGTCGCGCCATGGATGGCAAGAAAAACGCTGAAATCCCGAGCAAAGATGGCACGCGTTTTTTCTGGCGTGAGGTATTTGCTTAAATATTAAGTTGAAAACCCGAAGTGCGATTTTACCTCAAGAAAGCACTATTTTTTGCGCGTTTTTCACTAAAATCGCGGCGTGTAAATGCATTTACACGGGTGCAAGTTATTGTGCGATTTACTCGCCGCCCTCTCTGCAATGCGATTACTCGCACGTCCTACGAGTTATTGGCACGTTTTTCAACTCTGGTCCTACCAGCCTGTCGGGTAGTTGGTCTTTGTTATAGCAAATCTTCTACAGTTCAAAAAATTTAGTTGGGTTACATGGCTACTTCTAGCAATTCAATGGAAGCTTTGTTGGAATCATTGAATCAACATCAGATTTCTATTGGAAAAAGATTGGAATTATGGAACAAGAACAAGAGGAAAGATTGGAATTATGGAACAAAGAACAAGAGGCCATCAAGGGTTTTCATGAGAGATTGAAGTTTGTTGGTGAGAAGCTGAAATTCTTACCTTAGGTTAAAGCAACTCTTCTTAACATTTTGGAGGAGGCAGAAAGTTGTCTTTGTAAGGTTGGAGAATCACCTTCTCAAGCAAGGTATAAAGCTATGAAGCCTTTGGTGAGCTCTTTGGTAAAGCCAGAATTGTTGCAACATCAAGATGAAGAAGTTAGACTTGCAGTGGTCACTTGCATGTGTGAAGTTGCAAGGATTACAACACCTATTGCACCATATGGTAACGACTCTATGAAAGTAATACTTCAAAAGACAATGGAAAGCTTTCAGGGGTTACATGATGTTAAAAGTCCTACCTTTGGTTAGAGAGTAAAAATCTTGGAGATTATGGAAAAGTTTAGGTTATGTTATCTCTTGTTTGATTTGAGGTGCAATGATTTGATTCTCCAGATGTTTGATTACTTCATTTATGGAATCAGGAAACATCATTCAGACAGTGTGAAGGCAAGTATGGTCAATATCTTACCCTTGATCTTTAATGAAGATGAGGATGTTTGCAAACAGCTACAATCAGATTTGTTAGTCATTTGGAGAAGAGAGCAACATGTTTCGACCGCAAAATATGATCTCACAAAAAAATTGGTTTGGCAGAAAATTGAGAAGTTCAGGGAACAATTGAATGCACAAGAGTTAATCTCATTTGGTCCACCAGTTCCATCTTCTCTACTTGAAGAAAATAGGTCATCATCCAGTGGAGCAGCTGAGTTGAATGATGAGATCATAGAACAACCCGAGCCCTCTTGTGTTGAGACACTCAATAAGGGCATTGATGATGTTTCTATAGGTGGAATTAGTGCTGACCTAATTCCAAATCAGGATATTTGTGTGGATGACATCACTGAAGAAAACAGTTGTTTAACTCAAGGACTTCTAGAACAATCCGTTGCTTCCTTTGATAAAGCAAAGGTTGTTCATAAACCTAAAAGTTTGCACAACTTGGAGAACTAGTTGAAGGTGAGTGAGGATGAAATTGTGGGAGCCTTATCTCATCATGATAAAATGCACAAGTTGGTTGAGAATCATCTTTCGATGGTTCAATTGGAGAGAAGACAAAAGGGAGTTGAAGCAGAGTCTTCTCATGATAGCTTGCAAGAAATCAAAGAAGGTTTGGGAGTAGTGAAGTCAAATTATTTACACCTTCTTTTAGATCGTGACCACCTTCTCAACCTCGTTGAAATCTATTCAGATGCTTTGAGAAGGAAGGAAGATGAGGTTGATAAACTTTCTCATGAGCTTGAGGCTTCCAGTGATTCCTTGAGGATGACTTAGAAAGTTCTTCAGGAATCAGAGATCCATGTTGAGGAGCTTTCCTTAGAGTTGAGTTTGGCTTGATGTTCATCATGTTCAGTAGAGACACAATCATCTATGGCAGGCAGGGTACAGGATGAGGAAAGCAGCGTGAGATCTCCTAGAGTTCACATTTAGGATACAGGTGCAGTGCCTCTTGTGTTGGATAGGCTAGAGGAGTCAGTTGGTGATGGATGATGCATCGTTCTTGATCTTGAGAGGTCTTTGATCGAGTTGCTGATTGATTTCAGTCTATGGTTTGGAGATAGGTATATTGGCAGCAGTATTCCCGCATCATCCTCATGGGTTTTATCTCCTACTTCATTGATTGATGGCTGTCCTACCTTGCTGGTTGGAGTTCTGTTAAGATACACTTAGGACAACAGCTGTTAGGATGGATAGGAGTAGTTGGGTTTGCCACCTTGGAGTTATAGAGGACAAACTTATGATGAGTTCTTTTCATCCTTTGACAGTGGTACTACGTTGGGCTCCATCATGGACATGATTCACAGGCTACATGGTGCTGTTCTAATTTATACCAGCAGCTTGTTTGAGGTTGGCATGTGCTTCTATGCACCTTTGTTTGGCATCATTCACATTTTTAGGAGACCACTCAAGGTTACAGACACATCGGTCTTGGTTGTAGGTTCAGGTTTCATGGGAGATTTGAGCACCAGGCTCTACATCGGTACTTTTGAGATTGACATTGGTTAGTCTTTTTAGAAGAAGATGGTTTCTTATGAGTTTTGCATGTTGGACCTTGATGTTGTTCCGGCCTCTTTTCAAGAGATTGATGGTATTCATGATGGTATTCTTCCCACTCTTGAAAGTAAGTCAAGACAATTGCAGTTGCTTTCTGATAGAGGCCTTGTTGACAAGGGTGCAAGGGGTAATGATGATGTAGCTACATGACCAACTCATCCTGTTGTGAGTTGTGAGACTTATTTTGACGATGGTAGTATAGGATGGAATACACATGATTATTCGGGTATTCCATTGGCACATGCAGGAGAGTTTCACCTCGATTGTATAATGAGGTGTGCCCATCAGTTTTCTTTTAGCCCACATATAAAAGATTTGATTATGTCTTGGAGGAAACTGAGGTATGGGTTGAATAAGAGGTATTCGAGTTCACTTTGGTATATGATATATTTCCGATTTCAGGTGATGAGTCTTAAGTTTGGCAAGTCTCTCGCTTTGTTCTCTCCATTCGGTTGTTTTCAGAAGCAGGAGTTTGAGATTTGGTTTGATTGGACTTTAGGGGTTATCAGAGTGGCACAACGGAAGGAAGTTGGAGTTTGATGGACTTCCAGTTTGTTCATGGAATCTAGGTGGAGTTTGCTTATGGATAGTATGGATGCCCAAGGTTCATCACCGTAGTTCTTGGGTGGTAGAGTTATTTTTCAAAGAGATCATCAGGATGCATGGATTGTTGAGGTTCTTAGACAGTGACAGTGTCGGTGACAGTAGGTTTCTGAGTGTCTTTTGGCGGAGGCTATTCAGTTTGGAAGGTTCTGAGTTGACCTCATTTTTGGACTTGGTTGTTCGGGAATGTAGAGCTCTTAAGGCTAAGTATTGGATTTAGGGGAGCCAGGACATCTTGCAGGATAGGTTGCAGGTCGTGCAGAATCAGTTGGAGACATATTTTGATAAGCATAGGGTTGAGCATAGATTTGAGATTGGAGATTTGGTCTACCTTCGATTGCAGCCTTACAATCAATCATCTTTGAAGAAGAGCAGTGTAGGGAAACTCAAGTCTTGATTTTATGGATCCTATAGGATCATTAGGCATGTTGGGAACCTAACCTATGAGTTGGAGCTGCCAGAGAATAGTATGACAGATAGTGTATTTCATGTTTCGTGCCTCAAGAAGGCACTTGGACAGCGGGTTACTTCTTTATCGGAGCTGCCACCTTTGGATGAGGAGGGACATTTGGTCCTAATTCTTGAGGAGGTAGTTGATACCTAGGATAAGAGATTGAAGAACAAGATGGTTAAGAGGTATTTGGTGAGATGGAGAGGTTTGACAACAGAGGATGCCATGTGGGAAGATGAGCAGATTCCTCAACATCCTAGTTTGCAATTGCTTGGTGACAAGCAATTTTGGGAAGGGAGGATAGTAATGTCCCCTTTTCAGTAGCCACCTTGAGGATCGTTTAGCCTTTATTTATTCCCAAAGGCTAAAACGAGAAATAAGGGAATAATCATTAAATTAATTATTTATAAAGTTATTTCAATAAATTAAAATCATAAGATAACTTTATATTTAATTAATTTAGTAAAGTGACTAAAATAAAATAATAAATCAAAAAGTCACTTTGGAATAAAATAATATTTCTAGAAGCTTCTTGGAAGTCTTTGTGAAATCTTTATAAGGAGTTGTTGGCCTAGCATATGAGCATGTTTTGGATTATTCTATTCATACCATTTTGGTAGAAGCTTGAATGCTTTGTTTGTCCAAGGGTTTGAAGACTCTAGGATACCAAGTTCGGTTGTGAAAGATCAATCCTAGCTGTAAATTGTGTTGGAATCCATCCAGGGTTTCCACAGGTGCTTCATTGAAAGAATTTGAGATGGTCCAATAGCTGATGTATTATTTATAATTCTGAATTTGAAGTCTGAATGAATGCAATAGCTGGTTTATTATTGCATTGTTGATTTGCAGTAGCTGATGTATATTTGCAATTATTTCATTTGAGGAGAAAGCTTGTTTTCTGCTAGTTTGTTTATTGCCAAAATTTAGTGGTCTATGACCAAATTTTGGAAGAGTTAGAGAAGTGCGACTTGGTGATATTATTTGCAGCCATTGAAGGAAATCGATATTTTGAAGGAGTTAATTACAGATTTTGAAGTTCATTCCCAGACTTGGAGAAAATTGATTTTTGGAGAAGAAGCTTTAAATTTTAGAAGTCATTTTCATTTAACTCTTGGTAGGACGAATTTCATTATTGAAATTGTTTAATTGCTGGAAAATAGTGGCACAGTGAACATTGAAGTCGCAGTTTTGATCATTTGATTCTTGGTGACTTCAATTGATATTTCCAGGCGCTGCATTCTTGCTATCTTAGTCAATTCGACTTTGGAGATTTCATCTACAATTTGGGGTGCAACATTCTACAAGATAAGTCAGTTCAATTCTTCAGAACAAAGGTTCGTTTCATGATCAAAATTGCTGGAAGAGTTTGAACTACAGCAAGCCGCTTAGTTGCTGCCGTCAAGCCACAAAGACAGTCTGTTTTTGAGTAGTTCGACTGAGTTTTGGCATTGATATCATTGGTTCTTTCAGACGTCCATCCAGGTTCTCAATATAGAATCTTACCATTTAGAATTAGACTTGCATTGTTAAGTCGCTGCCTTTATCTGCATTTGAAATCATATTGTAAATCGTCTCTGTTTGAAGGTGATCAGCATTGAATTTTATTGCATTACATAAATGAGCATTTGGCAGTTCATTCTGGGATCTTGCATCGCTGTCCTTACAGCATCATTATATTTTGCATTTAGTTCTCAAGTCTGCACTTTAAGGCATTGTATCATTGAATGTAGTTGGAGTTTGCAACTGTAATGGCAAGTATTGTAATCGACTTCAAGTTCATAGCAGCAATATAGAGGAGTTGGAGCTTGCATATGAAATGTTTGACAAAATATCTCATGACTGTAACCTCAGATTATAAGCATCTTTTAGTTGCATTTCAATAATTATTTGAGCTGGGGCATGATAAATGTTTGTTAAAATGCCTCTTAGCTGTAGCTGTCAATTTGAGTAGATGCAACTCATTCTCAGTCATCTAGAGTAATTGAAAAATCAGAAAATTACTGCATTTCAGTCCTCTTTGCATTTTACAGTCATTGGCATATCTAGTTTAGTCTTTCTTTGCATCTTTTCATCACTCAAGAAAGGGAAAATGTTTGCCTACGGAATGTAATTCAAATACTACGTACTACTGGCAACTTAGTCATGTGCAGGGCACAGAACAGAACAGTAAACTAGAAACACTATGTCATTGAGTATGTAAAGCATTTACAAAATAGAACAATTGTGTGTATGAAGCATTGCAGTCTTTATTCATGTACTTGCAGTATTACATTATCATATCAACAACACTCGACTTAGAGCCATACAACATAAAATTAACCCGGCGGTTGAGAGCACCAGCGTCGGGGTGACAAGTACTAACTAATCCCAGTGCTAACTAATCCCGAGTACTAACTAACCCGAGTGCTAATTGACCCGAGTGCTAACTGTCCCGAGTGCTAAACTCGAACAAAACATTATTTATTTATTCTATTTGCTAATTAACTATTTAGCGGCTTACATCATCCCCCCCTCAGAAAAAGTCGTCTTCCCAGATGACAAATACAATACTGGGAGATCAATACATGAAATTTCAGTGGGAAGAGGGTTGAGAGGACGTCCCTGGTGGCTGCGGAACTGATGAAGTGGTAGCCTGAGTGGTCAGCTGTCGGAGTCGGTACACCTCCTCTGTACGCTGCTGAAGGTGACAAGAGGCCTTCAATTCCTTCTCTCGAGTGGTTTTGACCAGGTGTGCTGCCTCCTTCAAATTTTTATGGACCCTCTCCAGTTCTTTGTCTTTTTCCGCCATCTAGCGGCCCATCTCTTCCTCCAGCGCCGTCATCCGCCTCTCCATATCCTGAATGCGTGTATCCCGAGAGGTCACTTCCAGCTTCTCCTTTTCCAGCAAGCGAGTGAGCTCCTGAATTTGTTTACCAAAAGATTCTGCCTTGGCCTGTATTTTACGAGAAAGAGTGATGGCTTGCTCTGCTTTCCTCGTCATCTGATTGAGATTGATCTCATACTCGCGACAGGCGAGAAATAATATCCTGTATGCTGTCTCCATCTCAAATAATTGTGCCACTAGCTTGTCGTTTTTCCCATGCAAAACGGGCCTCTTTGGAAACCAAGCAGCCATCATTTCTGGTGTTTTCTTCGTCAACCAATCACCAGTAAATATCCTGTCAAACTCTCTACCACTCCCGGAGTTCATAAACTGAATGATCCTTCGTGCCTCTCGCTCGGCTATAGGCAAGTAGTTCCGGTGCAATGTCTTTGCAATGTCAGACACTTCCTGGATGACCAAGGCAATAGGCTCAAGGCTGTGAATGTACCTCTCGATTGTACCTATTGGGTCCTCTCGGTCTGGCTTGGGAATTATCACAGCAATCCCTTCTAACACATCATTGTCACTGGATTCACCGGCATCTCCACCATTACCCCCAACTGCAGGTACGGCCATTTGTGGTGTGGTAAGAGGCTCCTCATCTGACACAATATGAATCACCTGTGCCGTCTCTCCCCCTCCCACTGCTCGTTGCTCTACTACTGGCTGCGTATTCTCCACAGCCACCATCGGCTGAGTGCTCCCGGCTGGTGCAGCCTCTCCGCCAACCTCTGCCTCCATCAATCCTGGTGAGTGTATGGGAGAAATGTCCTCTCGAATAGGTGTTCCCATCTGTCGCAGCCATCCATCGACACCCTCTGTCTGAAGTGTCCCTCCTGGTGATGTCGGTGCATCTGCCTCACTTATCATACCCTTCGATGTCGTAGCCTCGGCCACCCCTAGTGGTGTCATCTCTCCTGTTGGTGCAACTACTGCAACTGCGCCACCTTCCTCGATCTCCTCTTCTACCTCCTGTTCGGCTGGGGCTTTTACTGGAGTATTAACATCTACTGAATAAACTCCGACTGGTGAAGTACTATCAGCAGATGAAGATAGTGCTACCTACTCGTATTCCTCACTATTGGCTTGTTTTCGCTTCCTCTTCACCGTCTTCGATTCTTCTGTGGTGCCCCCAGCATCCAAAGTCGTCCATCTGAAAACTGTAGGCCACGAACTGTCATAATCCCCCGCTAGCTGGAATTTTCCCAATTTCCCCTTTGGCACTTGATTGTAGAGGGCATCCAGAAAGAGGGCTATAAGCTGCTGGGTCATGTAGAATGCCTTGTGTTTGCATTCTAAAAACTCCCTAATCCGTTCTGACAGGTAGAGTGCCCAATTATAAATTTTTCCCCCACTCAGCCCGAACATATACTCAACCATCCAGGTTGCGATATCTGAGGCTCGGCTGGCGCCTATCAACTTGCATTTGATAAGGTTCATAATGCATTTTCAATCACCATTTCCCAGCATATTTTTCCATAACCCTCGAGCTCCTATGCTCCAAATTATCTCCTTTTCTCTGGCAGTGATATCCGACCGGCAAAGTCTTTTAATAATCATTTCTTTCTGTTGCGCAGTTATTTTTGTAGTCGACTTGGCGACCACTTGCCCAAACGCAGGTATACCAAAGACTCTGCGGAAGTCCAAGGGATAAAAAGCCACCGTAACTGGAAACCCTTCGTATTCAATTGTGCTTCTGTGGCTGTGCTGATTGTAATTGGCGATGATATCTCTCAAATATTCTTCAAAATCCTTGGCGTTAAAAAAAGGACACTATGCTACCTTGTCCACCTGTGCTATCGCCAGTGCTCACTTGATGGGATAGTCGGGTGCTGTCTCTTGCCACCACGTCTTGCACTCTATGCCTGTGAGACTCTCCCATGTCAACGAATTTGCAGTTATATTATCAACTTTTCCTTTATCCGCCTTGCCTCCAGTCACATTATCAACTTTTCCTTTCTCCGCCTTGCCTCCAGCCACCTTGGTTTTTACTATTATTTTTCGTGCTTTCATACTCGTGCTAGCATCCATTTTTCTGCTCCTGTAAATATAAAATTTCCAAAGACCAACTTTTCTAAACAGGTGAAAACCCTTAATAATTACCGGTATGACAGTTATT
>VDFB02324025.1:0-28683 GCA_007258455.2 Sequoia sempervirens | reverse complement strand
GGTGATAGCATATGGTTTGGGGATCGTTAGGAATAATCTGAACTGAAAAGTGCATTCATCCACTTTTGTAGGCATCCACAAGCAATGGGGATTCTCCACTTACTCAGTGGGTGAGATTATACAAACTTGAAGGCGGCAAGCCAGCCATGAAATCCTCTCTTCCACTTACTTACGTGGGAGGAATACAATCCTCACTACCACTTATTTTCGTGGGGGGAAACAACAATAATAAAAGATGATTATTTAAACTCAACCACTCAATCGTGGGAGTGTATACAAACATAAACTTGCAGCAATAAATAATTAGCTGTTAGTACTACTAATCAGCTTTACAATAAATGAAATAAGTTGCAAACAAGAAGGATATGCTTCCAAAAACACCCAAAGGTTAGAGTAATGATCCTCTAACAATTACAATAACACAAAGATGTAAAAATGAAGCTCAACCAGCATTATACTAAAAACTAACAAGTCTGGTCAGAAACAGTGATTACAGAAAATCAAACCAGCAAGGTGAGAATTCACCGAATTGGACACAACTTCTTCAATTCAGCTCCAATTGACTCCAAACAGTAAGCAAATGAAGCCAATAATCTAGGCGTCCAAACTCCAACCAGCAAACTGTGCCAAAACAGTAGTAGAGACTTGGCACGAATCCCAATGCAATCTACAGTGAATGGTACGGCCCCCTGAGAAGTCGAACTCACTTATAAAATCATATACTCAATATAAAAACCTGATTCCTTGCAAAAATGGGCGCCCTCCACAGAGAAACAGCTTGGGCTAATACCCAGAATGAAATAAATTTCAGTGGCGAAGCTATTAGCAGAAGTTCGCTTCAGCCATTGTCATCAGCAGTACAAACAGATTATAAACCAGCAATCTGCATGGTCTTCAAAAAACTTTCTAGGAAGCCATAGTTTCAGGCCTGAAGAAAAAAGTGTTTGCTAAGCTTCCCCTTAGCCAGGTTTGCTAAGCTACCCCTCAGCCAGGTTCTAGATTCAGTCCAGCAGCATAACTTTACAATAATTTTCCAAAGATGAGAATGAATGAGCAAGGCATCAATAAATAAGCTTCAATAAAGGAGATGAATCAACTGTAATCTCCAAACAAGAAACTCTCCAACTTCTCCAAGAGGCGTCCACTTCAAAAAGCATTTTGAAATATTTAAAACTCTTCATATTTCTCCCAAGTCGTCCCACTTGAAGAAATAATAAAACTTTAATAAAATATTAAAGTGCATTAATGAGGTGTCCCCCTTCATGACCCCATTTTAAAAACAACTTAAAGTTTATTGACTAGGCATGGGGTACAATTGCAAAACATAAAAATTGACCAAGTCTGGAACTCAGTCCAAGGAGGTAGCCAAGAACAATGCCCAACTACAATGGATAAACTGCTAAAAATAGCAAACTGACATTAGTTGAGCTGAACCAAACTGATGATGATGCCAATGCCACAGATGGACTTGCTAAAAATAGAAAATGCTCAAAATAGTGAGTTTACTTCAAACTCATCAAAAAGCCAAACTCATCAGCCTCACTGCCCAAAATAGAAATCTAAATTGCAGATCACTGAGCTACTGCTAGAATGATACTGCTATAAATAGACTTACCAAAAATAGCAAACTGCTATAAATAGTAAGTTTACAAAACTTCATCTGAACACCAACTGAGCAGTAATCATGACTTACTATAAATAGTAAGTGTTTCCCAAATACCTTTTGAGCACAAACCGGATAGCCATCATGACTTACTATAAATAGTAAGTGCCCAGAAAGGTTGTCAGATTCAAATGCATGTCACACCACCTCGAAGGTCTCTGAAAATCCAGAAAAACCCAGAAACCTTTCCTGCATGCAAGGTATCAGTCAAAATTGCATGTCATTATCTTAACATGCATGTTACCTCATCCTGAAGCTCTCCAAAAACCCAGAAAGCTTTACCAGACATGCGTCAGAAACTCACACATGCAAACCTTCAAAATTGCATCTAAACTTCCTATAAAAGTGGAAACCCTAATTTTCAATCTCTGCTTAGCCTACAAGTTTCCGGAAATAGGCTAAATACAATTGAAGAGCGTAGGGCTAAAATGGGGACATTACAATTGTTTATTCTTTATTTATTCCTATCTTGCCAACTACGGTAACTACTGTGAAATCGATACTGATTCATCCACACACTCCATAAGTTCACTGTGGGAGACCAAATGTGTTGTAGTGGATAGAAGACTTCCCGAAATATGGACTCCATGCCATAAAAAGTTGTAAGCACCTTGCCCTTCATACCCCCGAATGAAGGTGCTATCCTATCACGTTGCCATGTTGTCTTCATCTTGGGAGTTTTGTTAGCGGGCCAACCTTTGGAGAGGAAGATTCTTTTGAACTCCTCATGACATCTTTCCTCCATGAACTTCAAGATACGACAAGCCTCTTGCAAGAACAGACGGAAGTGAGTGCTATCTAATTGTTTGGCAATGTCAGCCACCTCTTACATAACCACAACCATTGGTTCCAAATCCTAAACATATCTTTGAATGGTACCCAAGGGGTCCTGTGGATCTAGCTTCATGATCTAAATAATCATTTCCTCAATACTACTAGAATCTTCATCCTGAATAGGTGAATCTGTAATGAGCCTTGCTCAATCTGACTCTAAAACCCTTCAATTTCTGCCCTAGGAAATTTGTCAAACAGTTGGTGTGCAAGCTGATATATGCTGATATTGTTTTCAGTTTGTCTTGTCTTTGGTTTATATGATGCCAATGATGTTTGAGATGCTACTTCAACAATGCAAACTAACTACTAAAGAGATCTAGATGCTATGCAAGATATTTTTTTGGGTATTTTCAAATGCATATAAGTGACTGAAACTAACACCTACAGCGGAAAGACATTTTTGCAAACACTTGCCATGCATAGTATTAACAAAGATACAAGACCAACAACGAACATGCAACTTCTCCTCCTTATTAAATGATGCAAAGCTGTGAACAAACTGATTACATAAATATGCCAAGGCTCTTGGCTTACAAGTCTCCAAATAAGAATGATTTGCAACTACAACTTCCTCTATATGACAGCGACCTTTCAAGCAATGCAACATGCACAAAAATGAGAAAAGAACTTGGGATTATATGCTGATATGAATTGCTGATGAAGTGGCAGCCTTGGCAGCAATTTATAATCTCTTTCAATGAAGAATCGACCCCTCCATAGAAGCCACCCCTGTTCTGATTACAGTCTTCAATATAAAATTGTTTGCAGCCTTCCTTTCACTCCGAACAACCCCTGACATCAGCGCCTTGACTCCCAAAATAGAGTGATTCAATACCCCTAATGAATCGATGCAAAATGTGATCTCAATGTGCAAAAATTTAAGGACTGTAATAAGCAGATCGACCTTGGTAATGGCAGCAAGGTGTCTTCAAGAAACCCTCGATTTCACCAATGATAATTGGATTATTCCACATGCAAAATTGTCCCAATGTCAAGCTGAAAATCGTTCCCAATGCAAACTGAAAATTATCTCCAATGAAAACACAAACTAAAAAATGTCTTCAAAACCCTTTCAAACAACTTCACAAATAAGCTCAATATTGACTCCTGAATGAAGTCAAATCTCACAGGCAATCTTCAGCTGGTCTTTCAAAACCTCTGAATGCACAAACTTCGAAGCAGCTATGCTCTCCAAAGCTGATAATGGCAGAAAAGGTTGAAACCCTAGGTTTCTTCTTCTCCACAGTAAAACTCTTCAAAACCAAATATCAATATCCTGAATGAATAATAATAACCTTGGTTGATCCCTTTTATAATCTCTCAAGAAGAGGTCAACCCACTAGAAGGTCCTTTTCAATCCATTAAAATAATATTAAATGTGCATTTAAACTTTATAAAATAATTCCTCAAAGTGGGCGCACATTTAATCAATCATTTAACGTGCTTTAAGTCATCAAATGGCCCCCTTTAGACATAAAGTTATAATATAACTTTATAATATGCTTTTAATGATTAATTATTATTAAAGTCACCTTTAATAATAATTAAATGATATAACTTGCACATTAGTCTTTATTTCGCCAGGCCAACTGAAAACTAGGATAAACACTGAAATCACCACATGTCCAGGTGCCTTACTATAAATAGAAATATTGGACTCTCATAACCTGCTGACTTACTATAAATAGCGTGTGAAATTGGGTCCTGAATCACCAGACGAAGGCCAATCCTAAACTAAACTGAGCTCTGGAGAAGAAAATACTCTGATATCTACCAAACAAGAGCCTCTAACCATTTGCATTAGCCTACGAGGGTCAGCTAATAGGCTAAACCATTGAGAAACCGGAACGAGCTAAAAAGGGGACATTACAGAATTTGCAAGTAACTCTATGGGCTACTCCTGTATCAGGGAAGGATTACCTTCTTGCAAAGGCTCAATGCTATGTGCAGTCTCTTGGTGGTGCAAGGCTGAATACTCTCAGTAGTGGGCTGGACCACTACAAGCTATTCAATTTCCCATGGAAGGATTAATGGAGGATACTCCTTGATATCAATAGAAGCCCCTAGTAGATTCTGCCATCCGTCAATCTGCTCAGAGGCCTCGACTGACAAGTCGACTAGAAAGTCAGCTAGAAGTGATACAAAAGGACTATCACTGACTCCGGAAATAGTCTTCACAATGGGAATATCTTGTGCAACTAGAGAATGAGCCTCTACTATGGCTCCGACAACTATAGAAATAGCTTCAACTGAGGGAATGTCTCCTAGTGTGGTGCCCGAAGTGGATGTAGTCAATTCAATCTACTCGTACTCTTGGCAAGGAACGTTGTTCCTCTTCACCATGTAAATTGAGCAATGCTTGCAAAGTAGACAAAAAATTATAACTCACCATCATCAATTACTATCATAGAGGTCAAGATGGACTCTTGAAAACAAGACGCCATTGATGGATCCTTCCATATATTTTCTTCAAGATTTCTCCTCTTTTCGACCACGTGCTCTTTCATAGCTCTTTGACTCCACAAACATGCATATTCATTGAATGTTTTTATTTTTTTAGCACAAATATGCCCATACTGAAAATATCCTATCATAGAGTTGCCATCGAGCTTATCTCAAAGATTTTGAAGGTTCAAAGCCCTTTGATGCTTTGACTTAGAAGAGGCCATGAATTGCAACATGTGATGCATCTCATGACAACTCCTAGCACTATGATCTCTTGTCTAGTGAAATGAGCAAAAATTATTCAAGTTATCGTCAAGAGCTGCCTTTCCGGTGGAAGAGGTAATCTGAACCTCTCACTTCTATTGGAAGGACCAACATTTCTGTGATGATGTCCCACATATTGCTGAGCTGGTACATTCTAGTGGAGTTGTCTCTTCATGTGTGTCATATCACTTAGTATCATTTGCAAAAGAGGATACTCAGAACATTGAATCATCTTGGCCTTCATTTTTGGCATGGTTTACAGGTAAAGCCAATGGAGGATGGGATTTTGCTTTCCCATATAGAATTTTGTCATGAACTTGCTGAAGGATTTTGAGAGAAAGATTGCAAGCCTTGTGCTACTCCATGTGAATAAGGAATCAAGTTGGAGATGAAACACACAACACTTTTGGTACATGCTTCTTTGTTCCATATGCTTGTGGGTAAAAGCATCTACTTGACTCAAACTCATCCAAACATCACACATGCAGTTAGTATTTGTTCCAGATTTATGCAGGAACATCATGAGCATCAATAGATTGCTATGAGTGGATTATGCAGGACTTGAACAAAACTTCACATTTTGGCATCAATTATGCACTTGGAGCAACGGGCCAATTGATTGGGTACAGTGATTGGATTATGGTGGATCTCCCACACTATGCGTTTACCTATTGTTGGTTGGAAATTTTGTATTCTTGTGAAAGCGTACAAAATTGAGATTTCAACCACAGCACGTGAGTTTGAACTCTCCTAATTAAGGGAAGGCTCCCCCTTTTAACAAAATAAAATTGATATGGGTAGGACAGCAATCATTCCTCTTGTTTCAGGAAAGATTATGTTCTTCTCTCTTCATAGAAAAGAAACAGTAAATGTTACTAAAACTTATTACAACAGCTGTGCAGTGAAATTAAGAGAGAGGAAATAAAGTTTCCTGAAAGCACAAAGACTTCCGTTACTTCCTCCGGGACGGGAAAACAATTCAATAAGCACAAAGTCTCGAAGAATGAAATCCTATCAACCTTTTTAAGAACGATTACTTGATGAAAAAGTACAACATAAAACAGCTCAAAGACTGTAATTACAATGTATCTTTTAACTACTCTAAATGAGAAATACTATGAGCACAAAGACTTATAATTCTTCTCTATTTCTAACACTAATTATGAATTCAATTCTCACATTTACAGCACAAAGTCTGCAGATATTTAAATCGAATCTCTTTTCAGCAATCTTCAACAATTCTCAAGTAATCACAAAATAATAAAACAAGGATTCAGCTCAAAGTCTAAAATTCCAGCTTCTTGATATTACTTGAAAATTCACAATATTCTACTATAAAGCTCAAAGACTTTATGAGTACAAAATTCTGCAGAGTTTTCTTGCTTGCTAAAAAGATCCTAGATTACAATAGACCCCTCAAGTATTTATAGGAGGAAGGTCTGGAGAAAAAGGTGGGAGGATCTCAACAAACTTGAGAAAATCTCTCAACCGATAACTAATTGCGATTGACTTATTCAAAATTACAATCCAAATTGTGATTTGTCTTGTAAGATTTTACATGTAATTACATTTTCGAAAATTGCAAGGAAAGAACACTTGCAATTGCAAAATTTGTTTTTACATATATATTGTCGAAAGTAAAATTACATAAAACAATCTAAAATTTTAATCTGCTTCATTCCTATCCTTTGAAAGATAAGAATTTGCTGATGATGGTCTTCAACTCATTCGGATCTGGACCCAACGTGTTCTTGGCCACTGCAACTGTCTTCAGAATTACATCAAAGTATCTGATAGTCGCCAATCTATGCTCTTCATAAGTAGTTTGCATTTTCTCAAGGATTGTCTGATGATTGACAAGCTTTTGAATTGAATCCATAGAAAACTGCTCTGATTCCATTTGTTGACGAAGATTGGCTGCCATTTCGGAAATAACTGAATCAGCTGCAAGTAATTCATCTTCTTGATTTAAAACTGTACATGAGATCTTCTCAAAACTTGAAAGAATATCCTGCTGAACTTCATCATTCATTTCTAAAGTGGCCTGGATATCTTTGATAAGATCTTGAATGACCAATGATCTATTTGTCATAAGTTCCTCAAATTCTATGTACTTCTCTCTATTTGGCAAGATCGAGTTGTTGCATAGAATTTGTAACTTGACTTGATCAATCTCATGCCAGATTTTTAAATCCTTCTCAAGTGATTCCAAAGTTTGTTTGAAGGCTTCCAAAGTCTGATTCAGCTTTATCTTTGCTATTCTGACATTCTTGAAAACTTGCAACGTCTTCTCAATCATTGGAATGCTTTGCTCAATTAGCTGAGTTATCCATGAATCAATTGCTTTAGCCTTTTGCGCAATTCTTTCTAATTGTCTAACTGATTCATTTGGAGGAGCTGTAGATAGAGAATCAACTGCCTCTGATGATCCTGTAATCCTTTGAATGACTGAAACTAGCTGAGCATTGTCTTCTTTGAGCTTTTCCTTTTTAGCTAAGAGTTCGTTATAGCTTTGTGTCAGAATTGTTACTGAACTCTGAGCATCCTGCATCATATTGGCATGAGTCTGCTTGCCCAATTCGACTCTTGTGAACCTGTAATCAGACACTTGCATTTCTTCATGTGGTTTATCAACTAGAGGCTCTGCAATTTCAGCGTATTTCATTCTATTGCTGTCAACAAAAACCTGTGAGACTGTTTTAGCTTTCTTTGCAACCATCGGTCTTGATTTCTTCAATTTTTGGAAATCAAAAATATCAGGAGACACTGCTTGTTTCTTTCTTTTGGGAGCAACTGAATTCAACCATGGAGGAAGATCCAAGGTTGTCACATCTGAAATAGCAACTGCAGTCTCTGTAGAAATGGGCTCAGTTTGTGATACAACAGAAATCCTAGATGGTGCCTCGGTTTGTACAGCAACAATATTTTGTGCAGAAGACAAATTACAACTAGGATTGGCCATGAAACAATCAAAGCTTGTTACAGAGGTATCAATTTCTGGAAGAGTCATTTCTGACATGACTGGAAAGATTGGATTTATGTCAAAAATACTCTTGAAGTTACTAGGTAAGTTCATCATGGGAGTATCCATCACTGATGAAGATTGATGACTAGTCTCTTGTGGTGGAATAGAAGGAACAAAAACGGTGGAAAAGGAATCAACATCACTGTCGATAGGGGACATAGGAGATATGACTGATTCTGGTATCAGAGCTTCAACGTGAGGAATTATCTCACTTAGAATGGTAGAGGTCTCATGAACCTCGTCTTCTTCTTGCTGATCTAATATCTGAATCTGCATTTCATTGACTTCCTCACCCTTTAATGTTTCCCTATCCAATGGTTGTTCTGGAGCTCTGCTTACTTTCAGCTTGATTCTGGTACTTGAAGAGGAAGCTCCTTCTTTTGATTGTTCTCTGATTTCTGATTTCAATCCTCTAGGACCAGCTGGGTCATCTTCAGCTCTAACTTTGATTTTGATAGTCTTGACACCTATGCTTTTGAGCCAAGAGTTGGTGTTCGCCAAGACTGATTGAAATCTATCAAAGATAGAGACGGATTCCTTTTGAGACCATTGAATTGCAGGAATGGGAGCGTTAACAACTCCTTGTTCTTCGTACTCAGGATCCAAAATCTGCCTATCATCAATTACTCCCTCTGGAATTAAAGTCAGATTTAGATCAATAATTTGCTCCAAAGTTAGCCTGCAATAATCCATTTTGTATATATCCTTTTCTGTCCGGAGGTCTGCCCAAACGTCTTCAATGCGGTGAACATGAGTGAAGGAGGCTCTTTTTATTTTATCCTTCATCCTCCTGTAATCAAAATCCACTCTAGCTTGGAATCTCTTCAATGTTATCTCCTGAAGTTCAGTTTCCATTGCTTTGGCTCTTGAAGAAGTTGTCAAAGAATACCTGCCGATTACCAATGGATTATGTGATGAAATACCAATTCCAGACTTGTGTTGCATAGCTTGACGTGAATGAACTGCCATTAACTGCCTTCCCAGCTCCATCAGAATGATCTTATCAGTTGGATATCTTGGGAGCATATAAGGTTGGTCTTCAAAGCATCCAACTCTCATATAAGTGAATGTAGGAAATTGAAGAAACAAGCAGCCATATTGATTTACCTTATTCCAAGCTGCATCAGACACCCTGTTGTTTGCTAGTTCTTTGTCAAACAAACACATAAAATAATCGAAGAAGGCATCTTGAACCCTTCTATAATGCGCTCAACTTGGAATAAAAGTCAGCTGATCATAATATTTCCATACAGGCACCAAGGATCTGTCACCTTCAGGAGATAAGCCTGGAAAATGTCTCAAGGAAGCTGCTATATAAACCAAGTATGAATTCATATAGAAGGTAAGAGTGGTAGGAACCTGTGCAAGTTGTTCACACAAACAGTCACTGATTATTTCTCCCCAGAAAATTGGATGATGTGCTTTTCTAATAACAACCATGAACTTATACATCCAGTTTTCAAACACATTAGAAACCTTCAACCCTGCTATTCTGCTCAGAAGAGTGATCATATCATTAATTTCCTCTATGAAATCAGACCGATACAACTTGGGTATACGGGTGACACAAGGTCGTGATTTGAGAAGCCACTTAGAATTGATATGTCTAATACAATCACTCTTTTTCTGCTCAAAATGTCTGTGAGCACTCTTCAATGAGATCTCTGAATATGTAGTTGCATCAGGAACTCTGAAAACTCTGTTGATTGTTTCAGCATCAAGTCTGATAACTACATTACCATCATCATCCTTGATTGTTCTGGATTGTCTATCAAAGCGTGCTGCACATGCAAGGACGAATTCTGGTTCTAGGGCAGCAACAGGAAAAGAAGACACCAAATGAATATGACTCCTCAGCAATTTTTGCATATCAGAAGAAGTAGATTTCTCAGCTCTGCCAAGAAATTCAGACATATCAACATGCCCGATTTCTGTGTCTTTGATCTCGTCGATATTTGAAACGACGTGAGACGGAGAAATCTCATTCTGATATTTGTCGAATTTATACTTCATCTTTTTGCCTGCTGGAGAAGTTGGTTCATCCGTCATTGAACAGGAATCTGCAAGACTGCGGTGAAAACCCCATAAGGTCAGAACATCATCAGCATCAACGTGAGTGGACATGGCGAAACTCAAACCCTAGAACAATGAAATGGACTTTGGAAGAAAGATGGAAGGCGAATGAAGATGATTTGGGAATTAAAATGGAATGGTGGCAGTCAAAAACAGCATGTCTCTTCTTGAAACAGCAAGACAAAGAAATCTTTTAGCTTGGATTTGGAATTTCGTCCAAAAAGGTCAACTTTTGTGCTTTTTAAGGCAATTCGGGTTTTTGAGTGACTTCAACAATTTCGGAACTTTTTGACACTTAAGCAATTTCTGCTTTTTGCAATTTCGGGATTTTGAAGAGCTTTGACAATTTTCACAAAGGCAATCGGGATTTTTCAGAAGTTTAACAATTTTTGCTTTTTGCAATTTTGAAAATTGTTATTTCAATTGCAAATCCCGAAATTGTATTTTTGAGCAGAAAAATCTGAAACGAGACACAAAGTAAATATTTATTCTTGTGGAAAATGATGATGGATATTTTGAAGTGAATGAATGAAGTGAAGGAAATGAGCATAGAAGATAGAATGAAGGCGACATGGAAGTTTATTGCTGGAATAGTAAATGAGAAAAACACGTTTTATTATAAAGCATTTCAAAGGGGAAAAATGCGTTATGTATGGAGTATAAAGGTATATGAAATGAGATGGAAGGCAAAATTTCAGTGAGATGAAGGAGAGGGCGAGTGGGATGAAGGACATATGGCAATGGAATGAATTTGAAACATTATTGCTGAAACAGCAAAGTAATGAAAAACACATTTTGATAATATAAGGCGAATATATGAAGTATGTAATATATAAAGAAAAACGTTTTTAGAATAAGAAAACGCGTTTTTAAATGAGGGCAGATGGAGGCAAAGAAAAACGTGTTTAAGATAATGAAACGCGTTTCCATAAAACTTCAAAAATATACCAATAAAAATACAAAAATAACCATTGGTAAAGGTGAAAAACAGAAGGAAAAATGCGTAGAAATAAAAAACGCGTTTTGTAAAAGACATAAAAATCTAAAACGACGTATGTAGAAGACAATGACGTTGAAAATAAAATAAATAACAGTAAAACATTGAAAGAAAGAGGAAGAAATGCGAATCATACCTGAAGCGAGCTGTAAACAAGAAATTACGGAGACAAAACCCTAGGCGCGTGCAGAAGTAAAGAGGACGATGGCTATTTACTGGCAAATATCCGAATTTCGAGCATTATAGTTGACTAAATCTCCATGAAATGGGGCAATAAAAGCAAGGAAGAATTCTACTAGCTCGAATCTGAGAGATGTCGGACTTTTCAGAAGCTTTTGCAATGCAAAATGTCATTAAAAACATGAATCGGGCTTTCAAGAAGTCTTTACATGCTTTTTTTTACAAAATCGGGTTTTTCAAGCCAAATAACAATTTCATTTAAAGGAAATCGGACTTTTTAGATGACTTGACAATTTTGCTTTTGACAAAAATGAATACTTGTGAAAAATTCGGACTTTTTAAGTCACTTAAGCAAATTCGGGTTTTCAAGATCAAATAACAATTTTACTTTTATCAAAAACATAAAGACTTAGCAATTTCGGGTTTTTGAGAAACTTTAGCAATTTTGCTTTTAAGTTAAAATTTCCCTATTTGCTGAGTTGCTCCAAAAACCCGAAATTAGCCAAAAAGACACTAAAAACAACTCAGAAATTGACGAAAACGGAAACGTAAAGGGGAAAAAGAGTAGCCCAAAGGTTAATCAACCTAAAACAGAGATTTTCCACTCTTTGCACCTCGTAATGCGTGCCTTAGAGAAGAAAAATCTCAAGTTTTATGAAAATTTTGATTGGTTACCCAAATTTTGAAACGAGTTAAAAATTTAGGATAACACCTATGCCTGCATCTTCAATCATTGTTCAGGTTCTATCTCTTGGGTCTTAAATAAGTCACTGTGTGTTACCTTGTCTACCACAGAAGCAAAGTGTTGTGGACTACTTCAAGAAACCAAGGAAACATGTTGGTCAAGAATTTGCTTAAGGAGCTTGGATTGTCCCAGACGTCAATGACAACACTCTTCTATAACCACCAGGTAGTTATTGTAATCATTAATGTCAATTCAAAGAAAAAGCATATAGATGATAACTTAATACCATGTTCAGATCTAGGATCTAGTTTAACTAATGAGTACTATGTTGCTTTAGTTTTTTCTTACTGTATATTACAGTCAATCAACTAATCACCATTCTTTTCATTGAACTTTTACATAAAATGTTTATCTAGTAACACATTTTTCATATTCATAAATAAAGAAATTCAAGTTTGACTTTATCAGAACCTCTGCAACTGTTGTATCCCATCAGAGAACCTAATTCCTTCAGCGATGCTTTGTGATTGATCTTTGTCAATGCTGAGAATTTCATCTGTGACCTTATGAAGAATTAGGTCAACCACTTGTAACTGAGGAATCAGTTGAAGATCAAGATTAATGGAAACGAATGTCAATCCATTGCTGGTTGGGAGTATGGGAAATGCACCTCTCTGCCATAAAACCAGTAAGACTTCAGCACAATAATAAGAAGTAAACTGAAACTAAACTAAATCTGTTCAATGGTGTATCAGGATCCTAAATATAGCGTTCAACCTTGAGAAAATCCTTTTCTCGTGTCCACTTCATAACATATCCAACAGCAACAATGGAATCTCCCAAAGCCTGAAAATCAACCAAACAATCAAAAAAATTGGTAACTTTAAAACCATAAAGAGTTCACCATGCTGGTAAACAACATTTCTTAGAAAACTGAAAAGCAAGGAATAGGTCACTTTGTATTTCAAAGAAACTGGTGCTTTCTTGCCTTCAAAAAAAAAATCTAAAACAAGATCTAGTGAAAAAATCTACTGTTTCAGTACATGGAAGAAAAATACTGTATCTACCATTTTGTTTAGGTGACAAAGTATGAAAAGTAGATCTTGCAACTTCTTGATTGTGGTTACACCAGGCATAGCTGAAACTGCATTTCTCGAATCTGCCACAAGAAGAACAGAAAATCTTTCAAGTAAATTTGAGTCTTTTCAGTGTCCTGAGTAAGGAGAAAGTTTCCTCAACCTGCAGAACATTTTATGGAAGTCCAAAACCTGTGTAAAATCAATTTGAGAAGCATCTTATGGTTACAAAATAATAGGAATGAAAGAAAGTGAAGAATGCTCATTTGAGAAAAAATTGAAGGCCAACAGTTATATCAATAAGAGTCAAAGTAAGCTTAAATGGAAGTGAACAAATCCAGCTATAAACCCACCATAGTATTCAGCTTCCATGAATGGTATAGAGCTAGATGGATGCATACAAGTCACTTCCAAAATATAACAAAATCTATCTTCCAGAATGTGTTACAGGTGGGAAACAACCCACAGCACTAAATTATCAAAAGCATGGGTGTGTCAGGGGTTTAGGTGCAGGTGGAAACAGATGCAAGGACAGCAAAAGTTCAAAAGTTTAGGATTCAAGGGAAATCCATATATATTTCAGGATTCTTTTAAGGTTGAAAACTAACTTAAGTATTGTTTTTCTTCAATACAGTGTCTTTGCAGTTAATTAGTGGATGAAATGACCCATCAGGATGCTGCTCGTAACTATCTCCCTCAAAAGATCAGATCATTAAATTAAAATTCAGTGGATCTTATAAGGAACCAAAAATGATAAAGGATGGTATATGGTTTTGCCACCTTTGTATCAAACCTTAATTTAGCTTTATAACTTTATATCTTTAAGTCCTACTGGTCAAATTCATTTTAAAAAGTGTACAAACCCATTACAAAAAGTTTTCTCCCCTCAGAAAAAATGTGTACCAACCTAAATAACAAAGGTCATTTCTTCCCAAATAGAATGTTCTTTACCAAATACAATGAAGTTCTTTACCAAATGGAATGACACAAATTTATGTAATTAGTCCATCATTCTAGGCGTGATAGAGGGGTTACGCATGATTTTAGTTGATGAATTTTAGGACCAATTTGTATTTTGGGATTGCTTTGTGGGCAAGCAGACTATTGATAGAAGAGGAACTTCAGTTAACTTTTTAAATTTTCTCATGCAAAATCTTGTAAACTATTATAAGTACCATCTGCATTTAGATTTTCAATAGCAATGTTATGCCTACTTGCTAGCTAAGATTGTTGTTCAAGTGTTTTCTTACACTTTTGTGTTTTGTGAGTTGAATATTTAGTGTGATACTTCAAGCTTTGTATTGTTGTATGTGCTAAGATAGATAATTGTAGCTTTGTATGCAATTTTCATATTCAATTTACTGTTTTATGTGTATGATGTCTTGAACCAATTCCAATGTATACTCATCTTCTTGTTGTAACTGATTTAAACTATAAGAAGTGACTGTACATTTGCTTCATCTAGATAAGATTATCTGCATCAGAAAAGATATCAAAAAAGCCTCTTGTCTAGTGCAGAAGCGTTGAATCACCTTGTGCCCTAGCTTGAGAGCAAAAAGATGGGTTTCCTTTTAGTTCATATTTCTACACATTCAAAGAAATTCCCACTAGTTCTAGCTATTTTTATAATTTTTTGTGTCAGAAAATTTATCATTTCCTTCACTCTTCAAAAAGGGAGATTCCCCTACATATTCAAATAAAAGTATCATTACCTTACACATTCCATTTTGTGTTGTACCATAAGATACAACTTAAAATGCTAATAGTTTCATAATTCATTAGTCTAGCATCTTATTATCGTTTGAATCATGATATTAGTTTGCATACACAACCATTTTTCTGGTTTGAAGCTCCCTTTAGCTCTAAATACTCTTCATCTCAATTACATAACCTTTAGTGTTATTCTTAGAATCACTACCATCGTACAAAGAGATGTATATTTGATTTGGAAGAATTTTCAGCCAACTTGCAACATTTCATCTTGCAATCAATTGCTTGTGTGTTATAAAAACATAAAAACAAGACAATACGTGCTTTCTGGACACCTCTCTGTCATTTCTGTAAATTAGTTGTGTAGCATAAATACTAGCTTAAACACATGTTCTGTTTGTGTATACTAGGACCTATGTCATTAATTTAAGCTAGGTACAACCAAATCTCCCTATTGAATAGACTTCATAACTTAGAAGTATTCAAAGCTTCTTGTAATTGTCTGCCTACCATCTGATGAGCCCAATTAATAGCTAGTTTTCTTTTGCTTAGTTCATATCTTTCAGACATTTTAAGCTGCTTATTTCATATACATTCCTAAACTTACATACCCTTTTATATCCTTCATGCAACTTAAACCAGATTTTGATGGATGGAAATATGATTATGATATGTTGGTAATTGCATGGTTAATTATGTGAATGTGTATGGAATGCAGTATGAATCTATGTTTAATTTATGGTTATTAGTAGTGTGTATATGTTAGATAAACTAACTCCTTGCAGCCCAAAAGTTAGAGCAAGCATATTGTAACCTGCAGCAACTAGGAAGTTCAGCCCGCAGCCAAAGGATTGCGAGTAGCAGGGGAAAGTCCAAATTGATGAACATGCAATGGTTCCATAATAAATGAAGGTGATCGTTGAAGAGGTTGAGTTGTGAGTCACTACGACAATGAACAAACACGACAAAGAAAAAAGGGGTCAATACCGTTGGGCTCACATGACAATTTGACTATGTCTTTTTCAAAACCGTTTGAGCAAGAGTCATCTTTCTATTTCTCCTCTGTTGTTCTTTTTTTTTTTAAGTTTATGTTGCAAAGACTCGTTCACCTCCTATTCACGAGGAGAGTGGACACTAGCATTTAGTTTTCTGTTTCTGTTTCTGTTTTGAATCCTTATGCAAATGAATGTCCTCCCACGCCTATATCTGGGGCTCGATGGTCAAGGAGTAAATCCAATTGAAGTGTATTCTCAGATTTTATGCTTTAGCAAGACAATTGTTAAGTTTACTGTTGCAATGAATATGAATTTCTGAATGAGAAATCTATTGGAGATTCCTATTATATCGTGAGTGTTCAATTTTCAATGCAATAAAGATGTTTTCAATCTACTACTATGATTAGTTGATTCAGTAGATTTGGTTTATCTCGTGGGCACAGCAGCTTGAGCAAGGGCCACCTCCGTGCAACAGATTAAATACGGAGAGAATTAAAACATAAATCAGACAAGATAACACAGCATATACCCTGGGAAAACCCTCCTCTTGAGGGAGAAAAACCCAGCAACAAAGATCTCTCTTACTTATAATGCAACAGTGGCAGTCTTTACAAGATACAATGAGGTCTTAACACCAGACCAATATACAGTATCAAAGAAAATTTAACAAAGACAAATAGAAGCCTTCAGATCACACCTGGTAAAGGCAGCAAACAGAGATGACAAAGTTCGCTTATCTCTCTAACAGTCTAGCACTTGACGATGTCACTGATTAGATGAGTTCAATGATAAATTTTTGAGTAAATACTCACTTAACAGCTTTGCCAACCTGATGAACCTCAATTTCAGCTCGCAGTGGAAGACAGCCAGAGATTTGACTTAAGCTTCAGTATGACTCAAATCAGTAAGTTCGCTGATCACCCTTGAATGGATTCGCCCTGGACTCAGCAGTGTACGCATCCAGAAATATATATGATCTGTGTCTTTAATGATTTCCACAAAGGTCAGACCACTGGATTCGTTCTGAAGTGATGGTAATATTCGCTTTGATGAATTTACTGGATTCGCACTTTAGATCAACAGTTGAATTCGGCTTTAGAACAACTTGTGTGAATGATCAGACTGCCCTTCGATACTTAGCATGAATGAATTATGTTGAATATATATGCCAGTGAAAGAGACGCATCCCATCATGTATGTCGGCCTTCATAAAGATTTCACTCCTCTTCACAAGAGGTCGGCCATCTTGAGATAAACATTAATGTTCTTAATGATAGACGGCTTTGATTTAAATGTATTCTAATTAACTTTTATGTCGGCCATGAGCATAATGATAATGAGCATAAATTAAATAGCCTACGGCTATCTTTAATTTATGTCTTCAATAAAAATACTAAGCTAGAAGGAGCTACCGACGCTGCTAATGCATCAACACACTCAAGGTATTGTCTACCCACTTCAATTTTTCTTGTTGTAATAGATATTTCATGTTGCACTAATTTCAAAATGGATTCATGATTGTATGCATGCTGTAACATTACTTTGAGTCAAGCCCCAGGGGTAGTTAATTAGTTGAGTTGTGAAGAGTCAATAGTTAGTGGTATAGTTTATTGAAGAGCTCAGTTTAGTAGTTAACTAGTTACAGTGATATATTCTAGAAATGAAGAAGAGCATAGCAAACATCTTGAGATGGGTTTACAACGATTAAGAGAGCATAAACTATATGGAAAACTATCTAAGTGCACATTCTATCAGAAAAAGGTCCATTATCTAGGCCATGTTATCTCAGCAGAAGGAATTGCAGTAGATCCTGCCAAGATTAAAGTTGTAGTTTAGTGGCCTATACCCAAAAATGTATCTGAAGTGAGAAGTTTTATGGGTTTGGCAGGATATTATAGAAAATTTGTGGCAAATTTCTCTAAAATTGCCTTTCCTATAACTTCATTATAGAAGAAAGGAAAAAGATTTGAATGGAATGAGAAGTGTCAAAAAGCATTTGACCTACTCAAAGAGAAATTAACTACTGCACCTATTCTTAAGATACCTGATCCTGAAGGAAATTTCACAGTCATAACTGATGCATGTGGAGAAGGATTAGGAGGAGTATTAATGCAAGACAGAAAAGTGATTGCTTATGAATCGAGAAAGCTTAAGCCATATGAAATAAATTATGCTTCGCATGATTTAGAGCTGATAGCTGTAGTTCATGCTTTGCAAATGTGGAGACATTATTTGCTAGGAAGACCCTTTGAGCTTAAAACTGATCATAATGGTTTAAAGTATCTTTTTACTCAGCCAAACCTAAATGCTAGGCAAAGGAGATGGTTAGAGTTAATAGCTGATTATGACTTCAACATTAATTACATCAAAGGAAAAGAAAATCAGGTAGCTGATGCGTTAAGTCGAAGACGCCATATCTCTTCGATAGTAGCAATTCATACCGATTTTAAGGAGCAAGTACTTCAAAAATGCAAAGATGATGAGTACTATTTGCAAGTAAAGCAAGCACTAAAAGACGATCCACAAGATTCCAGATATGAAGGATTTCAATTTGAATCCAATGGATTGTTAAGGTACAAAGGTAGAGTGTGTGTACCTGATGACAAAGAGTTAAGAAATCTAGTATGGAAGGAAGTTCATGATGCACCTTATTCTGGTCATCCTGAAGTGACGAAAATGATGGCAGATGTGAAACCCTTATATTTCTGGAAAGTGTTGTGACCTTTTCACACATCACCCCATTCAAAATGGGGACCCCCTAATTTTTGCTTCATTCGAGTCTTTTGGCTTGGGTTTGTGGGTTTGTCTCTCTCTGTCGGTTCTTTCTATCTCGTGATGTACTTACCATTTGACCTAGATTTGAATTTTGGCTAAGTCTAGAGGGCTTTTTGATGAATTAGGGTTTACAATCTTCAGACAACTTTGAGGTCAAATTGGGTTGGCTAATCAAATTCTGAGCTTAGCACTGCTGTTAGGATGCTTCGAGCAGGCTCCCACTAAATTTTCACTGAATTCTAGCAACTTGCTATTTTTAGTAAGCACCAATTTGGGGCCTATTTTCTTGGGATTTTCAAATTCTGATGATTGCACTGCACTTTGAACATTGTGAGCTACCTGCTTGCAAAATTTGAGCTGAAACAGACAACTTACAATTTTTAGCAGTTCTGCCTTCGAGGGTCATTTTTAGGGTTTGCATGTTGGACTTTCAGATGCATGTCTGAAGATTCTTTGTGGGTTTTTCGAGACCTTCGTAGTGATATAGCATGCAAAACGAGATGATGACTTTCAATGATTCAGGCTTCAATGGCTATTTTTAGGGTTTGCATGCGAGATTCCTCAGCGCATGTCTGCATAATCTTTTTGGGTTTTCCGAGAGCTTCGCAACGAGGTAACATGCAAACAGAATTGATCACTTTTCCGGAACTTGCTATTTTTAGCCAGTGCTCACATGTTGGTCATTTTTTTGGGTTTTTCTAGGTTTTTTGAGATCTCTCGGGCTGAGTCACATGCAAACTCATCCGGCAGGTGATTGGTCACTTTTTCAAACACTTTCTATTTTTAGCAGGTTCACTCTGGCAATTGCCTAGCACTTCAATATCACGAACACAGCGACATACAACAGAAACGGGGTCAAACGGAGACCATTTGAGCAACATGCAAGTCAGATTAGGGTTTCCAGCTTCAGGACCCAAAATGAGGGGTCAAACGCCAGAATTTCCAAAAACCAAGGTATCCCATTGCGATCAGCATCTTTCAAGGAGTCCACTGGTAAAATTTGAAGGCAATCGGAGCACTTACTATTTATAGTAAGTCACTTCCGAAATGGGGCTATAAATAGCAGGTCAACGCGAGGCACCAATGTGAGCAGGTCAAGCAAGTGATGAGGACCCCATGGCGCGAATTTCAGATCAAACGGAGTTGCAGAGATTCAAAAATCAAGCACTTACTATTTTTAGCAGGCCTATGCAAAGGAATTAGGGTTTCCTAAAATGTAGGGCGAAACACGACAGTCATACAGAAGCAGTATCCAGCCACGATCGACATCCTTCAGGCAATTAGCACACAAAGTTTGAGCTCATTCTGAGTAGTTACTATTTTTAGTAAGTTGCTAAAAATAGGAGGTACAGACAGGCATCAGACGCCAGCAGCTCAATCACATCACGAGGTTCGGGGCAAAGCAAAAAAATCAAGCTTTTTGGAGCTAGAAATCAGCTTAAAATGCAAAATTTGGGAAACTTTCTAAAAATAGAAAGTTAGGGCAAGTTGAGGGCAATGTGAATAAACCACTTCAAATTGATCTAAAGCTTTGAATGTAGAAACCCTAGTTTCCCCCTGATACTGATTCTGACTGAATTTTGAGTTTTTCTGAAGGTTTTTGGTTTTTTTGCAATTTTTGAGTTTTTGATGCAATAAATGAAAGGTACGGCTTTGCTAGAAAATAATGATAAATTCTATAAAATTGCTAGATGGACAATATGCGTAGAAAATACAAGATAGAATGAAGGCGTTTCCTTTATTTGCTCAACTGGAAACAATACAATAAAATCTTGAAGCATGCAATAAAGAATAACAATTTTTATTGTAAAAACCTGGTATTTCTGCCACAGCTGAAGGTACAGATTTTGTACGGCTGCAATAAATAATGAATCTTCCTCCAATTTGATGATCCCAGATGCCTCCAGCAACCTTAGCGCCCCAAGAGAATGCAGATTTGCAAGACAAAGGAAGGCGTTTCTTTTTATTGAAGAAGTACGGCTCAAAGCAGAAGTACGGCCTGTCAGAAGTACGGCTGCAGCAGCAAAGAAATTGTACGGCCTTCTCTGAAGTCAAAGCTCAAGTCTCTGAAGGTGGTGAGTATAGGCGCCCAAATGAATGGTAGATATTCTGAAGGAATAAATGTGCTGAAGCTCTGTAAAATGGATAATCTCTGATGCTCAATGATTTCCTCTGAATGAGAAAACCTCTGCTGGCAATAGATCAAGTGATATTCCACACCCTCTGAATTGCTTTCCGATGGAGATGGCTCGTTCCCCAAGGAATTCGAACTCGAAACCCTAGAGTCTCTTGCTCAGATCAAAGTTGATCAGTTCTCAAACTCAATAATCTCATAATGGCACAAATACCAATGCAAAACCCTTTATCTTCACAAAAGTGCGATTTCCTCAATAATAGGGTTTTAATTAAATTTTGACTTTTTAATTCTTTTAATTTTCCATAGTCTCCAGCCAAAATATTAAATCATAATTTAATTGTCACTTTTGGCCCCTTCTGATGATGGGCGCACCCCTCAAGGAGAATCACTTAAGTTATAATATAACATTATAACTTTATATTATAAATCATTAAATAATTAATATTTAATCAATACAATTAAATATTAATATCTTCCTCGTTACTCAACTGATTACTGTCCCGTCTGAAGTTGACGAACACTAAAGTGATTCTGAACGCTGCCAATCTCCTACTGCTAAAAATAGCAGGGGTCCCACTCTGCCAGAACTACTAAAAATAGCAATTTCGCAAAAGTCTCCTCGATCGAGCCCAAACGAAAAGCCCACTGATCAAACTCATTAATCAAGCCAGCCAGTCGGCGACCCTCTATCCAAATTTATCGCCTACGAGGGTCGTGGATAGGCCAATCCTCGCCTCCGAGATGTCACTGAGAAGGGGACATGACATTGAAATCCATCCAAGTCTAATAAAATGAAAGCTCCAGCATCAAAATCTGCCCTTGAAGTTGAAGATTGCTAAAAAAATTCTAAGTCCTCAAAATTGGAAGCTCCAGGGGTCATAAGCGCCCAGCTACTTGAAGATGGCATGAAATTTCTCTAAGTGCTTCAAACTTGAAGCTCAACCCCTCATATGCGCCCTTGGAGAGAAAGACACTTGAAAATTTTCTAAGTTATGTAAAACTGGAAGCACACACCCTTGTATGCGCCTTTGACTGGGAGGAGGGCCTTGAAAAAATCTAAGTATGCAAAACTTGAAGTAGCCCCCCTCATTTGTGCCTTGACTAGTAGGAGGACTTGGAAAATGTCTAAGTAATTTAAATTTGAAGCTCAAGGCCTCATATGCGCCCTTGGAAGAAGAAGGCCTTGAAATTTTCTAAGGCATGGGATTAGAAGCTTGACACTCCAAATGCGCCCAGGGGGAGAAGAGGGTGATTAAAATATTCTAAGGCGTGAGAATTTGAAGAAGGCACCCCTATATGCGCCCAACTTTGGAGGAAGAGTTAGAGATTTTTTCTAAGTATCTAAAACTTGGAGTAGATACCCCCAAATGCGCCTAGCCAAAGAGAGGCATGTGGAAATCTTTTCAAGTGTTAGAAAGTGAAAGTGGAGGGGGTCATATGCGCCTTAACTTGGAAAGGGAGGCTGGAAATGTGACTAAGTATTAAAAACTTGAAATGCACCCTCTAAAATGCGCCCTTACAAGCTTGAAGACACATAAAATATTCTAAGTGTAACAAATTTGAAGCTCAAGGCCTCATATGCACCCAGCTAGGGGAAAGTGATTAAAAGTTTCTAAGGCATGCAAACTAAAAGTAAGACCTTCCATATGCGCCTAAGGTAAAGAGGGGAGACTTGACAAAATTCTAAGTATGACGAGTTAGAAGTAACTACCTTCAAATGCGCCCTTGCTAGAAAATGTTTAAGTGTTGGAAATTGAAAGCTTGAGGGCTCTAATGCGCCTTGGCTAAAGGGGAAGATGAGGAAATTTTCTAAGTGTCAAAAATTAAAAGCTTACTATCCTAAGTGCGCCCTTGATTTGGAAAAGAAATTTGAAATCTTATGAGTGTTGAAAGCTGGAAGTAAGATACCTTGTGTGCGCCCAAGAAGTTGGAAGGCTGAAAACATTCTAAGTGTTCTGAATTGAAAGCTCCCTACCCTAGATACGCCCAAGAAGCTGAGAGAGTTTGAGTTTCTTCTAAGGCATTTAATCTTAAAGCTTGGACCCCAATATGCGCCTTGATCTTGGATGAAGAGTTGGAAATGTTTCTAAGGCGTGTCAACTTGAAAGAAGCACTCCTATATGCGCTTAGGTTGAAGAGAAGATGGTGGCCTTAAAATTTGACTAAGGCATTAAAATTTGAAGTTCAAGGTGTCAAATGCGCCTAACCTTGAAGAGGAAATGTTGAAAAAAAATTCTAAGTGTGAAAAACTAAAAGCTTGAGGGGTCAGTTGTGCCTGGACTTGTGGGAGGAACTTTGGAAATATCAAGTGTTGAAAAATGAAAGTTTGACTCCTTGATTGCGCCTAGACTGGGAAATAAAGTGGAAAACATTCTGAGTGTGCGAAATTAAAAGTCCACTATGACAAAGGCGCCTAAGTTTGAGTGTGGCCTGAGTAATTTTTCTAAGGCGTTGGAAATAAAATGAAGTTTGTTCTAGTAAAAAAATGCCCCAGGCTGGAGAAGTTAATTAAAATTTGATTAAAATTATTTTACCAAAGTTTTAAAAAAATTTTTAAAAAAAAAGTTTAAAAAATCAAATGTCCCCCTTCGGTTAGACACATGAAATTTTGAAGTCGAAAATATTTATTAAGGGGAAATTTATTTTGGAAAATGTTCTGGAAGGAAAATAATCTCACCTGGTGATTTTTTTAATATTAGAACTCACAATTGATGAAATTTTTTCCGGGGGAAATATAGATTTTTCTAAGGCGTTGGCGAAGGAAATAAATGAAGTTTCTCGATGGAATAAAATTCTAAGGCGTTGAGATTAAATTTCAATAATAAATACGCCATTGTTCAAAAATGAGATAATTTTTATGCTGGAGTAATTTTAATAAATTTCTCAAAAATGTTTCAGTCAACTGAAAGTGACTTGCAGTCAAGGAGGGAAATTTTAATTTTCAAACGAGAAAAGAATCTCCAATAATAGTAAATTCCTATGACAACTCTATGACGACTGAGAATATTCTCTCCCGAATTGGAAATTTTCTAAGTAGTGGGGGAGTGAATTAATGACAACTGCTAAACTGGGCACCTTCTTTCAGTTATATAAACTCTGAAGCTATTCATTTTTCTTCACAAGTTGCAGAGTTGAGATTGTGAAAAAGTTGAAAGTGATTGCTGAGTGAGTGAGAAATTTGAGTTGAGGGAATTTTTTTTTATTTTTTTTGTAAGTGCTGAAGTTTAGAGTGTTGAAGTTGAAGTGAGTGAGTGCTGAGAAGAAGAAAATTTTGAAGTAAGGGAGTTGAGCTTGAGCTTGATTTTTCGAAGTGCTGAAAGTGGTATTGCTAAAAGTTGTTGAAGCTCGAAGTCTGAATTTCGGTGTTATATTTCTCGAGGTTTGGAGTTGGTGGTTTAATGCTGAAGATTTTTATTTTTGAAGCTAACTCCACTTGCCAGCCATCTCGCAGTAATTTTGTTTTCTAAGTTGGAATTGTAATGCTTGAATTTTGATTTTGCAGATGGCTGAAATTAGAAGAGGAGATGATGCTGGCACAAGCAAGGCTGCAGGCAGAGCTGGAAATGCTGAAGCAAGCAAAGAAAATGCCTCTAGGCAGGCAATCATCAAACAGCTGAAGAAGTCATTTATTCCTGAATCGAAGTTCGTGTCAAAGTTAGGAGGTTTGACTGATACCAACCTTGGTTCATTCAACCTCGAGGCTTTCAAAAGAAGAATATATGGGCAAGGTGGTTATCCTCCATCAGTGACTTCCCACAATATTGTGAGGAGTGGATTGTATGCAGCTGTTGGTTTTCCACCAGCAATTCGATGTTCAGAGTTGATAATGGAATGTGCAAACTACTACAGGTTAGACCACCGAACAATTGTTTCTCCAGATGGCATGTTGTTGGCCTACTTTGCACCTGAAGCTATTGGCGAGGCGTTTGGGATTCCAGCTACAAACAGAATGTTGTACAAGTCTAAAGAGAGGGCTGATAAAATGTATGCCTCATCTTTCGATAGGTGTGCTAAGAGAATCAACACAGCATGGATTAGGAAGCCAAAGCCTCCTGGCGCCAAATTGCCAAAGCAGATTATTTCGGAGGAGCTAAAGCAAGAATACTGTGATTTAATCATGATACTCAGTCGGGTGAATGGCAGCCCACAGGCATATGCTTTTAAGCCTTGGATGTTCTTCTACATCAGCGTGGTGTTAGAAGGGAAAGAATATGTAGATTGGGCGAAGATGATCAGTGACAACATAGATGAACAATTCAGAAGCCTAAGGAGGACAAAGACGTTTTACATGAGCTCGTATGTCATTTATATGCTAGCTCGAATGATGAAGTATAAGGGGCTGACATACCAGGAGCCGATTGGATGTGGTTCTGGTCAGTTTAAAATCCACGAAGCTTGCAGGCAGCTGCATTTGACAAGTACCTCCAACTTCAAAAGAGTGAACGATGCTTTCACTATGTATATCACAAGGACTCTTCAACGGAGAATGCAGCAAAGAATATCCAAAGAGGCACAAAAGTTGATTGAAGAGTACGGGTTTTGGTTTATCCAATTCCCGAAGTTCACATATATAAGGCTGTCTGGGTTCTATTCATATACCTACCGACTGCCAAGATACCCCACAGATAGGATGGTGATGCTCGAAGTGTTTAGGCAACTCATGGCCTATGAAAAAATCATAAGGAAAAAGAAGAAAGGAGGTTTGCACTTCCCTATTGTTATGGGAAATTCGCTTGAGGAGTGCCCTTCTTTGCAGGCAGCCAAGGAAGCGGAGGATGAGTTACAATTTCATCACCTCACTCTACACACCAGCCGACAGGATTTTGATCCTCAAAGGAAGATTGGAATTGTACAAGGTGAAGAATATAGGCACAAGGCTCATGTAGAGGATTTTTGGGCAAATGCAGGAGATGAGGCTGAGATTAGAAGGAGGATGTTCTCCAGATTGCCTCTGAAATTGATCAGAGAGTGTGAGGTTGTCCAAGTTCCGGACCAAGTAGATGAGGATGCCAGCATTACTCACCCAGATCATGAGTCAATAAAGGACACACCAATCCCACCACCTGATTGGGCGGAGCCGGAAATCACAGACTTGGACACTGTCTATGCCTGTCTTAACTTTCACGAGGAGCTGGGTGGATGGACACGTTCACAAACTTAAGAGAAAACCAATTTCCCTCACATACAACCTCATGGGCGATCGAAGGCCACCGATGTCAATAAAGAGGAGGAAACAAATCACCCAAGCTATAGAACCACAAGAGAAGGAACCAGTTCAGCCTCAACCTCAACCTCAGAGGACGGAGGAAGCATCGCCTACACAATTGTTGGCTCAATCTTCCAGCATACAAGAAGTTTCAATGTTTGTAAATCAGAGGGTTAGAGTGAATGAAGAGCAAGAAATGGGAGAAGTTAACCAACCATCGCCTAGAGAGCCTGATAGTCAAAGCGCTAATGCTCCGAGGAGTGCTGACCAGTTGGATGAAGGTGAAGAAACAGAAACAGATACTCGCCTAGATCGTGCACTCGAGGCAGCTTTTGAAGACGAGGATATTATGGAGCCTGAAGTTTGGGGTCTTGAAGAGGATAGTCAGCATATGGAAATGGATGAGCCTCAACCCAATGTTGTTGAAGAGGAAGTTCATGGAGTGGAAGCAACGGAGGAACAGCCGCTCGTTGTCTGTAGCGCTCAACAAAATGTTCCAAATTGGCTCACCAGTGCAATAAGGAGAGATCAGGAGGACGACATCGACCCGACAATAGAAATGGAAGAGCTCCTTAATAGAATAAGCGAATCACCTAAGAGGAAGAGAGCCAGAAAATATTCCAGGATGGAAACAGATGAGTCCGGTTCTCGCACTATTCATGTTGCGGTTCTGAGGGAATAATGTGATCTAGATGAAGTGATGCCTAAAAATTACACGATCACTACGGTTGAATTGGGGCGCCCTACTGGAGTACAAGTAATCAAGGAAGCTGAAAAATCCTTCCAAGTGCTGAAAGATAGGCTACTTCGAAAGGGAGAAAAATATAAGAGGCTGAAAAGAGAGCATAGGGCATTAGTTGGGTATGTACAGCATCTAGCACGTCCATGTGCTCAGGAGAACCCAACGGTGGAACTTCCAGCTGAGCTTCCACGAGAGTCAATCAGCAAGCTCGAGGAGATGAAGAAGGCCATTCAAAAGGGAGACAAGTGGGTTGGCGGTGTTCGTGTTGAGGCTGAGAGATTCATTGTGGATCTTGTCTCCGCTTTCCAGCATGCTTCCAGCATCCTCTCCCGTACGGAGAACATTGAGCAGGCATGGAATGATACTCACATATTTCAGGACAAGACTATTCCACGCCTGGCTGCTCTGATGTGTATCCCAATGCAGACTTTGGTTGAAGAAGGGGTGATTCAGGCAAGAGATAGATATGATTTTCCAGGCTGGTATTCTGCTGCATTCAATGGCTGAGGCTTCTTTGACATAGCAAGGACAAAGTCGGCCAAGATCAGGAAGGCTATGGGAAATATTCAAGAAGGCGTCTTCAATACGTTGGAGGCATTATTCACAAAACAACTAACTCCTGAGGAGGTGACAGTGGATGGATTGAAGGGCAGATTGCAGCCATTCTTCTTTGAGATGAGAGTATTTGCTCAGGTGGACTTTGAAAATATCTCCACGTTCTCAGCCATTATTCAGAGCACGCAGGAATCCATTAAGGCCTGGAGAAAATCCTGCATCCGGTAGGAGCAGACGATTGCTATCCTTGAGTACCAACTCAATCTTACTCTGGTTATTTCCGAACAAGAAGTTGATGCAGTGTTGGCCCGGTTTGTTGCTTTCGCGGTCAGAGAGAAGAACAATGGGAACAAGGTCCTGGACAAGAATCTTCTAGAAGGATAGTGGGCACTAATTGCCCATAGTGGTCAAAGGAGGAATCTGCCATTTTTATGCTCATTAATTGCGCCACTCCACCTTCTGGCGGTTTTTAGGGCAGAACCTAGTCTAGGGCTGATGTGGCTCGATCTGAGCCGTCCATTGTAATTTGATTTGGGCCGTCTATTGAGATTGGCCAACTATATAAAGGGGACTCCCCTCATTTGTACATTATTAGACTAGAGAATAGACATTCTAATAGAGCATAGAGAGACAGTTTAGAGTTAGCATAGTTTCATTGCATAGCATAGTTTGAAGAAGAGGGAAAGTTTTCCCATGAGAACTTTGTAAGGAATTGTTGCGAAAAACTATTGTAATAAAAGAGTTTCATTGATGGTGAATTTGTCTTTTGTTATAATCAACTAGCAAGGTTTCTTCGTCCTTCTACTTCAAGTAGGACTTAAAATTAAAGTGATTTTCGTTTTCATGCAAGTAGTTAGCTGTGGATTTGTGGTGTTTGATTGAGGTAGCTTTGTTTAATCCATACCACTAGCAACTTGCTGACAGCAAGTTTTCCTTGTGTGATCAACTGGAAATCATTTCAAACTTAACTTCGATTGTGATTCACGTGCCTATATGCGTCGTCCTGATGGTATATGCATGCTGAATTGTAATCTAAATACCTTTCGCTACTCCCTTGAAGATTGCACCAATTTTGCTTAAGTTGTCCAACATGAGGCAAGGCGAAATCCGATTGAAGTCCGCTGAAGTTAAGCTCCACACATCTTGCATTTAGACTAGAATTTAGGCTTTCTAAACCCTGCATCCATTTAAATTCCGCACAATTCTGGTTAGTATAGGAACACATACCTCATTGCTAAATCATTCGCAACGCACAAAAAAATTCCCTTCCAATCATTAACCTACTGTTAGCTGCAAACGTCCTGAACAATTGTGTAAGTCC